>JAJDMY020000823.1:0-84467 GCA_022345705.2 Sabuloglossum arenarium | reverse complement strand
GACTTGTATTCTTTTCTTATCTGCGGCGAGATAGGAACAAGAACCGGATGTACATGTCTTTAGTCCTTCGTCTCACAATCCGTAATTACCTCACCCGCACCTCACCTAGCTAACGCCGCTTTAAAGGGTGAGCCGGGTGATGTCATCCTGAGCTCGCGCGAGCACACCCCACCTAATGTTGACGCTCCAAACATAGCCCGTCACTGAACTAGTACAAACACCTTGTCGTGCAGCACCATTTCTACAATCTACCATAATGTCTCAATCCGCCTCTGCTCCACTGCCACCACCGCCACCACCTCCTCCCAAGACATCTCGTTTCTGCTAAGCTATCTTTACCAGCTTGGTATCCGGACATCCCCTACCGAGGTGCGAATTGATGAGCCGTTCAAGAGCTGGTTCGACTTCTTAGTTGGTGAAGATTCTGCCGGAAGATGGGAGAGAATTGGGCTTTAAAAGGCGACGCTGCTACTGTATAAGATAAGCAGGCGAATGAACGAGTGGCTTCATCAATAAAATAGAACTGTGAGAGTATTCGCATTAGCATGCTATAATTCCATAATACTATTTTATTCAAGGCATTACGACGCCGCCCATCTGCAAAAGAATCTCATTTCGGCGTTGTCTGTGTTGTGGACGTTCCGCCCCAAAGATCCCACTAGTAACATAACTGTCATAGAATGGGCGGTGCTCCGGCCGTAGAGTCTCGCGGAAAGCTGGGTTGCGGATAGCTGGAACGTACTTGAAGAGGTAGCTGATGTGAACGATAAAGTGCAGGGCGACGATGGCTGTTGGTGCATCAAGCCAGGTATGGATGAGCGAGTCGAAGAGCGCGTTGAGCGGGGGGAAGCTATCGAGCCCGACTGTGTCGCTAGGTAGCATGTACCCCCAATCCTGAGCGGAAAGTAAGGCGACACATGACTCTATATAGAAGAAGTATTGACGATATGCAGGGTCGATGAAGCGCGGGACATCCTCATGCAACCCAGGGATATCTTTGTAACGATCATTTGAGCCTACCCGGAATCCACCAGCCGTCAGACACTTGGCGGCCTGCGTTGTGTCGTGAACCAGCAGGAACAAGTCGAAGCACTGTGGAGCTTTCTGTGGGTGTCTCGGGAGGTAGAAAGATGATGTTATTCGCTAGCTACGAGAAAGAAACAAGAAGGGGTTCCGTCGCCAAGACCACGCAGAATGCTTCGCGGGGAGCCCCCGAACCACCACTTCCACAGCACTCAGTCGGCACACCATAATGAGCCAGCGCATCTTCAGCCCAGATAACACAGGGGATTCCTTTGTCAAGGAGGAGCTGGGCGGCACGGTAGCGGGGGGGTGTGCTGGAATTTTGGCCCATAGCGGAGGTTGTTTGGGAGATGAGAGATCGGGAGGTAAGAGAGGTGCGCTGGCGGATTGATGAGGCTGTGATCTGTACGAAGAGTTGGGTGGAGGTGAGCCCCGACTTCGCCTCTGAAGCCTGTCTTTCCATGCACCTGAAGGTCCCTCACTCCGCGAGTCTGAACCACGGATTTCGCCGTTCTAACTCCATCCTTAAAATTGCAAACACAGAAAGTTAAGAAAGCTCTCAGATTTAAAAGAATGTTTATATATACCACTTATGTACGCTTTCCTTGTCATCCCCCCAGAAGAAAAAAAAACATGGCAACGGAACGCCGGCTTTTTTGTATGCAGAGGCTGGGCACGGGAAAATTCCAGATGCCCTAGTTTAGAGAACCAAGGATTTTTTTGCCGAGACTGACTTTGCTTTTCCCTCGACGGCTAATGAGGTGCTGGTGTTAGCGGTTCTGCTAACAGCGGTAAGGAGTCAATCTGATGTATATTTACCCTTCTTCAGACTCATCGGTGGTCCCATCTCTATGACGGGGCTTGTGGCTTAGATGGGAGAGATGGCGAGTGATGGTGCTATGGATGGAGCTGTGGCTCTGTAAGGAGATATCAGGGCCAATAACTTCAGAGATTCTAACACATAAGCATCGCTTACATCTTCATTTCCACCAGCCCCAATAGGGTCAAAGTGTACAGTTTCTGATCCATGCAGGCTCGCATTCTCAGAGCGGGTGCTCGAAGCAAGCGACTCAGTTCGACCCGGGGTACTGTTCCTCTCCGACTGAAATGACCTTCTCAGAGAGGAAGAATCGTCCTCAGGGCCAGACGCATTCGCACTGGAAGCGTGGGTGCTGGCGGTTTCGCTTCGGTCATAAGGGCTATCCGGGCCATTAGAGATGGAAGACCCCATATCTGTAATCCCTCGTAGTCGGCTCTGTTGTTGCTTGGAGGGGCGGTGATGAGAAAATTTGTTGCCGATGATAGCGCCTGCGTGAGAAATCAAGGCCTTGATAACATCTTTCTTTAACTGCAATGCCAGATCAAGATTTGACCATGTCTTGTTCCGGTACTCGAGATCGGGCATCCGGAATACAAAGTCGTGAACATCTTGAAAGTTTCGCTCGCCCTTGCCCTTGTAGCTCAGGCAAAGTACAACGCTAGGAACCCTAACGTATGCTAATGTCATATAATTTGACGCTCTAGATATCATTTGGGTCAGGTCGTCAGATGGGCCATCTCTTTGGTCTTTGATTCCCAAGCGGTGAAACGAGAATTTCTTCTGTTTTTCGTTAGTGCCGTTTGATGAGGGAGCTAAACTTATCGTCGAACGGTCAGTTCCTCTTCTAGATAACAACCCCAAGCTCTCGTTAGATCGCTGTTTTTGAGGAGCGCGAACGGATGGCTGTCTGGTATTTGATTTGAATGGACGGAAGTGGTGACCTTCTCCAATACCTAAGCTCAACAGGGGAGATGACCTTGATCTGTTTGAGAATGCAGTAACTGTTGAGGATGAAGTAACTGGCCGTTTGTCGGTGAGGGTCATTGTTGGCGTGAGTCGCAGTTCAAGCGAGCCTGCTCTAGGGCTTGGCTCCTGACCACCGTTCGACGGTACAAGCTTATCAAGTGATACGAGGGATTCGTCCAAATCGTCATCTTCTGGCTGCATGACATTCTCACTCCCATTTTCAGACGCATCGGATTCGACGGCAGGGAAGATATATTCGAACAACCTCTTCCCGACCTCGAGTTCAAGCTGAATCTTTAAAGGAAAGAGGCTGACCTCAAAGTGATTTATAACGGGTATGCCAGCAATTGCTTCCAGCATATTCCAGTAGACCTTAAGCATTTTTGTGTCACGAACATCTCCGAAAGACCTTGTTTCATCGAAATAAGGAGATATCATCTCACGATAGATAGCATCTGGGAGCAGATTAAGGCCACGGATCTTTTCGACCTCCATGGTGTTGTAGTTTGAACCGTCAGTATTGTCCGTCCGGCTGTATGCAGCATTCTTTAGTTGGAACTCCACGAGAGGCTCGTTATCCTCGCGTATTAGATGCCACACGATTTCTGAAGAAGAGAGCCACCATTTCAGCAGCCCGTTGTTGGGGGAACGGTCGTCATATTTGCGCTGAGAGGTTGTGATTGCCTTCATCATGAAAAAGAGTTCGTCCTCACAGCTGGTGAGGTCGTGTTCCATGTTTAGACGCTGTTCCCAGCCTTCACGATCAAGATATTTGGCATTAATCTGAAAGTGCGTCTTGATCTCGTCCAACTGCCTGATCCTGTTTTGCAGGCGGACAACCATTTCGGGCGCGCCTCTGAGATCGCTGAAGTCGGAAGCTAACATTATCTTTTCGAGTCTCTCCGTACGTATTTTCTCCAAGGGTTCATTGTACAACAGAAGGTCGAGAACGATGATGTAGATGGCGTAGTATTGGGCAGAATCACAGACGGCTTTGATTTGCGGAAATTCCACCCAGAGATGATCGATTCTGCTCTCTAGCACTTCGGAGGATTGATTATGGCCGGTATCCGCGTTGGTGACTTCATCATTATATTTCAGCCGAAGGGAGTTGTACTTGTCATATCTCAAGCTTGCTGAGGTTTTTTCCACTACACGTGAGAAGCCAGTTGGGCTGATCCTAAAGTCGAACATAACCTCTAATGGAACCCAAGGAGGCCAGATAGAACCTGCCGTAGCTCCATAACGGTTCTCGGAGTATAGTGAGAGAGATTGTGTCGAAAAGCTCTTCTGGTTCGTTACGAAGAATTGAACGCTGTCCATATCCGCTGAGAATCGACGTTGCACAAGACCACTGACATCATCCGCCACGCGATCTTTATCCATGATCTGGACGACTTTCAGCTGCATCCCCTTTGCAGTTAGTAGCACCGCGGCTTTCGCGTTTTTCTCGCTTTGCAACTGGATTTGTGGAGCTATCAGTCGAACATGATAGCTATTCTGGGGCGTGAACTCGTGGGCGATATTATCCCCCAAGTTGCCAGTTGTGGCTTTAGGTGCAGCCCTCGCACCACCTCCATCATCGGCGAGAACGAACTTGTTTGTGTCGTCCAGAAGTTGCTGGATTCGATCTCGGACACTAGATTCTTGTTCCCCATCTAAAGACGGACACAATACTGGCCCTGAAGGATCCGCTGAGCTGAGGGTTGAGTCCTCATTTAGCTGTTCGCCCAACTTACTCTGCTCTTCTACTATGTCTAAGATGAATTTCACTGCCCGCCTTGACATGTAATAGACAAACCCTCGCCTTTGGCTGACTTGGTGAATGTAGCGGAGTATGATATTCCGTAGGGAATTATTCCATTTCATATGCATGTTATGGACGACGAAGCGGTTATTGAAGTCACTAGCAAAGTCGGCGAGGGGGGTCGAGTCTATGTCTTCCAGTTCAGAGTTGTTAGAAGTTGTTTTTGAGGGGCCGCCTTTGTCTGAACTTCGATCTGTAACAGGAGTAGAGCGCCGCAAGTCAGTATCTAATCCTTGTGTCATCCGCTTCAGGATGGTCTGCAAGAAAACTTTCTTATCCCGTAACATAGCACTATTGTGGTTGAGTAGGTCGAACTATGGTAAGAGTCAGCGACTGCATTGGTTGGTATTTGAATGGGACACATACGTGTTCCTTCAAAATGTTGTCGCCAGGATATTGGAGGACTTTCAACTCTAATTCGCCTATGATGCGCGCATGATTCTTGACTTGCTCCTCGAGTTTCTGCAGACGTTCCTTGACCAATTCACATTGAACTCGCCGAGGATCTAGATGCAGTCAGAAATAATGACGGAAGACGATTGAAAATCGAGTCTGGAGAGACATACCATTGTCCTGCGAAATTGTGCAAAAGTGTGACGGTTCATTGCCAAAAGGGCTCAACTGAGCGGTTTCTCCCGGTATTAAGTCCGAGGGATCGGTCTGGCGAAAATACGTAAATCTAGGAGCATAGGCTAGTGGCATAATCTTTGTTTCGGGGTTAGACTCTGCCGGTAGCATCCAGTCCAACTCGACGAAATCATCCATATCAATCCAGGAAAAGTCATTGTCAGGAATTGTGAAACGAGACATGTCCACCGAGCTATCTATTTCCTGATATGACGCCAATGTTTCCTCCGTTGCTCGTTCGAGATCGGCTGCTGTGGTACCTGCAATGCTTGCAGATACAGCTCTAATGTCGGCAGATATTAAATCCAGTTGAGTTTGATTAATACGCATACCGCTTGTAGCCGTGGGCTCCTTGCGGCCCTTAACTTGAGTAAGAAACTCCTCGCGCCTTTGGTGAAGATCAAGCATGAAGCTATCCAATTTGACTTTTAAGCCAGTTGCCGAGACGATATTTTCGCCCTTCGCATAGTCTTCGGCGTCCTTATGCTTGTAGATATGACTCATGAATAAAGGAGAGAACAGAACGCTATATTTGATCGTCGCAAGATGGCGACCAAATTTCTTGCTCGACTTCTCTACCCCCGGCCAGAGACGGCCCTGACGTATTGGCAACGACATTGCTCCTGAGAACAGAGACCACCAGTTAAAAAAATGCGTGAAAAACCGTGGAGTGAGGTGGACCGTGTTATAACTGGATGATGGGTTCACATTAGAGACAGACCAGTCTCGATCCATCGGTGCCACAATAGAGAGGGAGAGATGTATAAAGTCGCTGCGGAAACCGCGGAAGGCGTCGTATTCCTACATGTAAGGTCAGTCTGGCAGATCTACAAACATGCGTCACAGCTACTTACCTGACCATTAAGGGCTTCTGCAAATTCTGGAGATTTTAACGTGATCTCATAGTGAGGCTTGAAGTCAAAGGAACGTTGGTTGTCATTAATGTTCCTTTCAAACACAAGTCCTGCAAGCCATCTAACGTTTCCTGAGAGCTTCATGATGACCTTCTTGAACAGCGCACCGTTTTTGTAACTACTAGTACTGCTAGCAATACTCTCAGCGTCCTGCCCGGATTCTTCGATAGACTTGCGGGCCTGGTGGCTAAAGTCTGGAATCGCCAAGATATATTCGCCACTATCGACGGTCATGAACTTCCGAGGATCTGGATCTTGACATAGATTCCAGCGGACATCAGTACGCCAACACATCGCAAAACCTGCACCATGGCCTGTGACAATATAGGGGTCGCGTGAACCTTATTTGCTGGTCAGCAAACGTGAGTCAAGTCTGGTAAAGAGACCAATTAATTACCTTTCAACAGTAAATGCACATCACCATCACCTTTCCAGGCCACCTTGAAGCGGGAATGAAAGATAAGGCGGATCTTATCCCAAAACCCTGTGCGGTCTGATGGGTCAGCCTGGGGCTTTGTGAAAGTTTCAATTATCAACATCATATCTTGTATAGCGGGTTGGTATGAAGTTCCCCATGTAATCCGAGTTGGATATGACGTGTTGATGTCAATGTTAAAATCAGAATATGTTTTAACAGGTGATATTGTTCGGCGGACGTCAATTGAAAATCCGCCTTTTCTAGACCCGCAGCCAGGGTTATCAGGTGGCACAATATCTACTCTAACATTTCGTGATGACTGTGGGTCGCAAAACTCTTCCGCAATGACAAAATCTGTAGTCAAAGACAAACTCGGCGTGCGAGTGGATTGGGAGGGTCGCATTGAAGGAACGTGTAATAGTGGCAGTGGATAATCCCTTAAGGTTACTCGAGCCTCGCCCACGTCGACCTTGATACTTAGGGGTATCAAGAGCGAATATTTCATATCTCGCGGCATGCCCTTGCCTATTTCATGAAGGAATGCCGAATAACCTTGGATCGGAAACGAAGGTTTGTCGAGAACAATGTAAATGTCGCTGATCAATGCAGTCATCAAACCAGGCCGAAGGGGAATTGCAATCGTAGTCTCGACCTCTTGAACATCGCCAGGTAACTCGTCAGGACCCCAAAAAATATCACGAATATCCTTCATCTTACTTCTCTGGAAGGCATAGTTGGAATCAATCAACTTCTTCCAACTTCGAGAATTATGCTCTTGCAATTTCCGCCGTGCCTCATCTATGGAAACTTTGGCTGACTCGCTAAGGCCGCAGAACCCATCGGGGTCATAACGCATTCTACAGCGACCCCCTGCGCCGGATTTTGAAGGCTGTTTGCGGTTGGGCTCTTCGTTGCTCTTACTATGTTGTGTTGGCTCAACATTGACAGGGACATGGCTCCTTCCTCGGGGATGCGTTGAACGGGTGCGGAGACGATATGGTTCACGGCGCTGTTCAGCCTCCTCTATCTTCTTAGCCTTGACATTGAATGCCTCCTCTCGAGCTAGGCGCTGCTTTTGCTCAATTAACCCTTGGCGATAGATGCTGCCAAGCTTCCATTCAAATGCGCTATCTTCAAGCTCGAACAATAGGGCTTTGCTTCGGAGCGAGATTTTAGGAATAGTCTTCGGCCCCTCTGGTATCTTTTCCAAGATGTATTCATTTGTGCCCGTCAAGAACCTGTGATGCAGCTGCTGGACTGATTTGGCTACGTTGACAAAGTTGTCAAAGAGTTGGTGGATGACCAGCTGATGAGGGACAGCAATTCTCACACAGTAGGAACTGAAGTCGATGGATTTTTCATCATTCACGCTGCTGCCAGCCTTCCGCTTGTATTCTCGGAAGTCCACACGCCCATTCTTCACGCTGACAACTCTCGCCCATATTCGTTTGATCTTTGGTGCTTCGGCATATAATCTCAAAAGCTTAGAGCTGACGAATGGGGCAGCCCATCGGTGACGTCCCGCATCAAGCGAGTAGATTTGAACCATCACAGGCGGATCTGAGGGCATGATGGCTTTGATCTGCACAAATGCTACCTTCACATCTAAGGTGGTAAACTCTCCTGCTGACACTGGGCTCTGCGTCAAATCATCTGTCAAGAGACGTGCTGGCAATCGATTGGTTCCGCCAAATTTTCTTCTCGATGATTTGGCTTTAAGATCGTCCTCGATATCTTTATATGTAAGGACAAACGCTTCTTTGAGCACCAGCGTTGCGACGCCGATTGCATAGTGTCGATACAGGGAATATTGCAGAAGTAGAGTTTTGATATGAGAATTGATGTGAAGAACAGAGCCTTGGGAATCGCTTGATGTTGAAAATGCGACCTCGAACCGAGGGAGCGATAAGAATGGCTCCGGCTCCCAGGTATCCATAGATTCCACAATGAAGCCTTCTAAACCACGAACATGGAAGGCCAACCGTCTTCCGTCAGTTGAACTTTGCAGTCTCCCGTGCTTTGGAGGAGGTGGGCTAAGAAGCGGTTCGTCGGGAACTTTAGATAAACTGGGGGCCCGACGCCTCGGTTGGGGCTTCCGTTGAGGCTCAGATCTCTGAGCTCTGTATTCAGCAGTCCACGATTCAAGCTGCAAGGCAACACCACGAGTCTTCTCTGAGATGTCTGGGTCGATTCCAGCGACCTCTACACCAAAGTCTCGGCCTTCCAATGAAAATTGAAGTAACCAGGAAGGCATTTTCCTTATAAAATTGTGTTCCTGAGCTTCAGCCCCTATACTAACCTTTTCTGGTCCGACATACTTTCTCAGCTGACGGACGATTTGACGGACTCCCTGACTAATTTCTGGTCTGATCATATGAATAGAGAATGTCTGTAGATTTCCAGTAGCAACAACGTGAATTTCTGGTGACGCACTCAGTTGGACTTTGAGTTCTAGCGTTTCCGTCAGCAAAAGATCGTGTCTGGCGCCAGAAGCTGTCTGATAGTAAAGCTGGTGAGCCGAAACACGGAAGTTGGACGCCAGTGAATAGTGAAGATCGCCAGCGGCTGAATGAGAGGACTCGATATCTAGCGACATAGAGGATATCGATGAAATAAGTAGGTCAAAATCATCTGTGCCCTTCTTCTCCGGTTCCATGCATGGAAGCACGATCCTTATCACCGGCTCATGCACGGACAGCTTGATATTTGCCTTGGGGAGGAGTCGAGATAGGATGTGACTCCTACCGAGATTGCTCCTAGAAGAAACCGTTGGCGGGTTGGGCCTCGAATGCTGAAACGCGAAAAAAAGAGGAAGATGTTTTGGCTTAAGGTCGATGGATGGAGAGGTGAAGACCATATTTGCAAAAAGGATGTTTGCATTACGTTCGGCAGCATCCTTGTCCTCCGAGACTTGAAGTGTCTTGGCGGGGAGAGTCGTTTTAGAGGTCATAGTGACCATAGGCAAGTAGATCAGCCTGTCAGTACCCCCTAACCCGTCGTCCACACCGATGGAGATGGAAATTGCTGCCAGCAGTGCCTGATGGGCGACGTCGTTTGGGGCGAAGTACATGCGGTGTGCTGGTGTATGCGGATCTAGCCGGTGCAAATCAATCCCAACCTCCTTCATTGACATGTTGAGATATAGAGGCGATCCAGAGGGCTGAACAGAATGTATCTCCTTTGAAAGTCCAACGAAACTAACAGCAAACTGCACCTCCTTGATTCCACGCAGTATAGAGCTGGCAAATTCCTTAGAATCGGAAAAGACCTGGACAATCTTCCCCTCATGGCCTCCGGGAGTGTCAAGTTCTTCCATGATATCTATGAGGGAGATTTCGACATCATCTCGTTTCCCTAGATCCTCACGTACCCTCCGACATCGTCGAAACAGGCTCAGACAGGTGGTGAAATCGTCATATGGAATATGCACTCGGCCCAACTTTAGCGCAATTGCGGCATCTCGTAGTCCATCTCGTTCTTTGTACAAAAGCCCATGGATATTGAGAGTGCAGTGATCCAGGATTTCAAGAGATTCTTTGCCATCAGGAGTGAAAAGAACACTCCGGAGCGTAAACATCCATTCAGCTGGGCGCTGATTGCCCTTTGGGACTCTCCTGTGCTGAAACAATCGGCCTCTGTCTACAGTCTGCTGCCTCGTGTCCACTGCCATCGTGAAGGCACCAATCTGTACGCAGCCCACATCTGTAACTGTAAACGAAGAACTCGTTGCGATTACATCCATTAATCTTAACCAATTTATTCGTCGATGGAGCCGCTTGACCTTTTCCTTTGCCCTCACCAATCTTTCCCAGGTGGGGCTTCGACTCCGGTCTGGTCGAAGCTTTTGTGTGGTCGGCTTGTTCGGAGGGGATAACGGATCCTGTGCAGGAGTTTGGCCGTCTTCGTGTTCGTCTGCTCCATTCGCCCAGAGTAGAGTATCACCATCAGGTTCACTAGCCATCTCCTTTAGGTCGAGTGTCACTTGGAGCTCCGTTAAGACAACACTTATCCATGTTGGTTGAGCGAAAGTTGGCCTGTGCAGCAGAAGTCCCAACCCACGAATCTCAATTTTCACCCCGTCCCTTGGAGTGTAAGCAATACGGCGAAGGCAGAAGTACCCAATTCGCTGGATCGAGACGCCGGTGAGAATTCGAATGATCGCGAAGAGGATAAACGACGATAGGTAGAGGAGAACGAGAATCCCGAAGATAAAGGTTGGGTTGTAGATGGCCATGACGGTAAGTCAAACGCCATGCACGATACCCGCCCGACCTCTCTTGCAATTACCTGCGGGCTGGCGTACAATGTGGCGTTCAGCAGGCCTCGCCTCCACTGGAGTCCTTTTAGGTGTGGCCTGGGAGTTATCTTGGTTGCAGAATCATCATCATGATACCTGTGGACAAGAAAGTTCCAAGCGAGGAGGCGTAAGTACAGGGTTTCTCGAAGGCGTTAGAGTCGTTCGTTGAACCAGATCACTGGAATTATCGGAAAGGCCTTGGTCACAGATAGAATACATACCAGAATATCGCAGAGTTCTTCTCCCAAGATCAATCCGCTCTGTAATAAACGACTCGCGGTACGTGGCAGAATTAAGCACCTCCGTTCCCAACGACCGGGATGGCGTACATGTACGATGTATCTTACCAGTTAACCAGGTACACGTTAAATTAGCCGAACCGTGAGTGGATGTAACGGAATTTCCGCTTCTAGAATGGGATCGCTCCAATTTTACTCCGTACAACGCCTCTTCTGAATTGTGCTTCGAATGGCATTGTGTCAAGGGTTCATGTGGGAACTTGAGAGCAACGAGAGGATGTGAAATAATATCCAGAAGGTATTTCCTGTCAACCAAGAGCCAAGATCTTATGGATGTATGCACGTCTGTCTGTTTTCGTGTCACCGTTTTAAGATACTTTTACTGCAACTCATCTAACCTTATCCCTGTTTTTAGACTGCTTATTGTCCATCTTCAGTCTCTCAATATCTTCATCGATCAATGCAATTTCCGCTTCTACTCGCAGTAGTTTCTCTCTGAGCATCCGCTCATATTCCTCATCTGATAGTGCCTTCACAGGACTCCATCTTGAGTCCATCATCCTTTCCCACCTGGACTGCTTTTGAGGAACTCCCAGGTCTCTCCGCTGTATCTCCGAATGCCGAGCATCTGCGAAATTATAGATGCTTTGACCTACGAGACCAAAGATTGAGAACATGATAGCCCCAGGAATAGCATTAGACCGTCCTCCTGCAGGGTGTGGGACTCCGTGAGCAAAGTTTTCGTAGGAATTATTTCTTGAAAAAAAAAAAGGGGGAGGCACGAACTTGATAACAGACCGACGCTGCCCCCTGAAAATGCGCCGGCTATACCGCTAGCGTATGTCTTCTCCTTTGGAGTGACTTCACCAATGTCCCACGCATGTAGGACAGCACTTCTTGTTGCTAGATTGGGTGTGTGAGGAATGCTCTAGCTTAGGATGGAGATGAACCTACCCCAAAAGGTGCTCCCTAGTACGAACCATTGGATTCCAGATGCAGCTGCAAACAACACGGGAGTGGATGACCGTATTAGGCCAGATACACCTCCAACGATGAGACCAGCGGTGCCTACTCGATAGAGGTGGTGAGCAGCGGAAATACACCAAACTTTCATATTGTAGTTAACATCTTAATGGATGGGCTACCAAAAGGAGTCGAAGATAGCCCATTTAAAAGTAACAAAGAGCGGAGCACCATTGACTTATGGAATTATCGGTCTGTCGAGCGAGAATGGATATTGAAATGGGCTTGGCCTGAGAAATAACTGCAAGGAACCAGAGTTTAAGAGAAAGGCGACAAACCAGTCAAAGCGCCCACCTGAAGAGCTGGCCATAGGTTCAATTCCACTGGTAACTGACCATTGCGCGAAGTTCTTTTATCAACAACGGTTTCACGCAGATCGTTCCTCCTTTGATCCGACATATTGTTCAGTGACGACACAGCATGCAGAAGGGCCGAGTTCTGAAGTAAAAGTCGCCCGCTACAAGAGAGCTTTGCTCGCGCACTGATCCTCCGAGTTGTGAATCATCGGTATGGTCTTGTGTACGCGACAGGTTGATGAGTTTTTGTCCGAACGGCTCTCCAACACAACCGAATGTGGCTTAGCTCCCAAAATTCTTGAGAAGTCTCACCCACATTTTTTCATCAACCTCGACCACACTTCCCAGACAAAACTGCGACAGTGACTTGAAACAACATCCACCGTCTCTGAGATTATCACCTTTGATATCAGCACGGCCCTTCACACAACCTTAAATCGACGTGAAAGCAATCTCGTTCTTCAATTCATTCTTCAGACAACGCGTAACATCGAGTTTCGCGTTGGCTGAATTCTCGCAATCATGGGTGTGTTGCCTGAATCTCGCCTTCCACAGTGCTGTATCACAGCGATACAGACCCCCAGCATCGAACGGCCCATTGCGCCTGATGACAGTAGCTAATATATATCCTCTAGCACCCGCTAAGAAGAATCAGACGAAGATGTCCCTTGGGGCATTCATGACCGATGAGTGTATGCGCTACAACCTTGAATCTTGAGCGGCAATGAAGTGGTCTAATACTGTTGTAGCTCTCGGTTCGTGGGCAGATGAGATGGAAGATATGCCCATGCCTTGTAAGTTGCCGATCATCTGTTAGATTCTGTTTGCTTAAGCTGATTGGATTTTGTAGCATCTGGTTTGTCGCCTCATTTATTTCCCTCCAACTTTGATGAGACAAAATGTACGCCAGAAAAGATACTTGGCTAAATTCTTATATTCACAGATAACCGCTCCGGCTATGGTGAACGCCGCGCGTTCAGCTCTACTGATCGCTATGGGGGTTTCGGAGGTCAGCCAAACAATTTCGTATTTCATAGCGTATTTGTTTCACATGCTGACGGTAGATATATAGATCGTGGTTCCGAACGCTTCGGTGCACGAGAAGAACTCCCTCTTCCTGATAAACCACCGTACACGGCTCACATTGGAAATCTTTCCTTCGACACAACCGAAACTGAGATTGAGGGCTTCTTTCATGGTTGTGGCGTCACCAACGTCCGTATTGTTGAAGACAAGTTGGAGCGGAAGCCTAAGGGGTTTGGATATGTTGAATTTAGTTCTGTCGAGGGGTTGAAGAAGGCTCTGGAGCTTAGTGGGTCGCAATTTAGTGGGAGAAATATCCGCATTAGCGTTGCCGAGCCTCGTAAGTTTTCAGATCAGGCGCACTCGTTGCTTACAGCCTAAGTCACCTCAACTAATATGTCTCACTGGATTTAGCGAAAGATCGTGATCGAACTGATACACGGGACTTTAGTGACTGGACTCGGAAAGGACCCCTTCCTGATCTTCCTTCAAACAACCGCCGAGTCTCCGAACGCGGATTCGGGTCTCGAAACTTCGACAGTGATCGATTATCTGACGCAGGCAGTGATCGTGCTGACCGTCGTCGCTCACCTTTCACCGAAGGCGATGGAAAGGTTCGCGATCTAGGTAACTGGGAACGAAAGGGACCATTATCTCCTCTTCCGCCCACTGCACCTGCTGCAAGAAACGGGCGACCGACGAATATTGAGGCAGGAGCGGATCGGAAACGTTCGCCAGCGTGGGGTGAGGGACGTTCTCAGGATGGCTCCAGACCTCCGAGACGCGAGTTTACTGAGAAACCTCATACCGAGAGAGCCCCTACGGCGCCTGAATTGGACAATGAGTGGAGATCAAAAATGCGCCCAAACCCCCCAGCTTCCAAAGAAACGACACCTTCTCGTGAACTTAGTAGCCCTCCTTCACCTGCTGCTGCACCTGCTCTTGCAGTCCGACCCAAATTGAATCTTCAAAAACGAACCGTTTCAGAGACAGAAGGGCTATCGTCTGCGTCTACTGCGCCCGACGCTAAGGCTAGTCCGTTTGGTGGTGCGCGTCCTATTGATACTGCCGCAAAGGCGCGAGAAATTGAGGAGAAGAAGCTGCAGGCACTTCGCTTGAAGAAAGAACAGGATGACAAAATTAAGGAGGAAAAGCGGCTAGCGAAAGACGCAGCTAAGGCAGAGAAGGCGGTTTCTGTTAACAGCAAGGACAAGGAGAACGGAAATGAATTCCTGCCACCAGGGAAAAGCTTTGAAATTCTTAGGAAGGCTGGTGACGAAGGAGATGGTTCTGACGCTGCAGAAGAGGAAAACGAAGCTGAGCCTGAGAAGAAATCTGTGGTTGTGGAGAGGCCGGAAAAGCCGGCGAAGCCAAGGGAGGCGACGAAGAATCTTCCGCCGAAGAAGTCAGAGGGTGCATGGAGGAGAAAGTCAGATAACAAAAAACCGGAAGCTTCTACTGAGCAGGGCGCTCAAGCACCGGAAGAAGATGGATGGAGCACTGTTTCAAAGCCCAAGAATAGCCGAAGAGGAGGTCATCAGAATCAGTCTCCTAGGGCGATTGCTTCCTAATTTGGTGCTATCGTTGCAAGATGACTATTGGCGAATGGTCTATCCTGATCTTGCCGGCTTCTACCTCTTTGGCTCTGTATTGTGCTCACCAAAGTTCTTCCAACTATTCTCCACCCGAGTTCGCCTTTAGTTTTCAGTGATCGACTTTTACTAGGCGCACAGTTTGTCTAGGGCTTGGTTTGCAACGATGGTGTTGCTTCAACTTTCGAGCTGGGCTTCGCCTTTGGACCATGAATTATTTCGGTTTTCTTTGATTTCGTTTCCTGCCGCAATTCCGTTAACATGTTGCAATGAGGTGCTTCTCAGAATTCATTCAACCCGGACTATGGTCACCACTGCTTTCTCGTCTGATGGGTGGTTATGGTTCGAACGGATTGAATCTGCTAACTGAGGCATCTTTGGATAGACTCTACGACCTCCGATTCGCGCAGTGAGACATGGGCGGTATTTGCACCACTCTACTCATTGCACGTCTCCAGTCTTCCGTACGCTTGTTTCTTTTTGTCTTATCGGTTATCTTGCGCTGGCAGACACGTCCTAAAAAAATGATGGTAATGGAAAAGGATGTTGCGCATTTTGATACTTTCCTGTTGTACTTACGGTCTCCTCCAAAATGTTCTGATGTTTCTTGATATTGCGGAACGGAAGGAGATGTGATGGTGACAGCTTTCGTACTCGCTTCTCTTCACAGCCAGGAAGCCGAAAGCGATAGAGGAACAGGCATCGTTTCGTTCTTGTGCTACGCAATAGATTGCAATTGAAACTACTGAACATGCTGCACGCTGAAGATGCCGTGGAAACTCGAATGTACAGCCCCAATGCATATCCTGTTGCCTGTGTGCTGTATGGAGACCTGTACTTGTGCTTCGCTGTGTCACGTATGCGCCGTGTAACTTTCCCCTGCCAAGAAAGCTGCGGGCTGTGCAGGGGTGACAAAAATATCTTGTCTCGGGTGTCTGTGCTGCGGACGGACGGAGCAACAAAACCCAGAGACACTGCACTTCAGCGCTTCACACCTGTTATGATCCATACCTCAACAAAGAAGAAGCAAGAGTGAAATCCAAAGCAAGCTACTGCAGCCTAACAAAACATGTCGCTGACGTCCGTATCTACGCTATCGTCCGTGTCCTCAGCGAGGACGCCTCTGGACACTCCAGCTGCCTCGACATGCCCGAATTGTGGCGTCGAGTTGTCGCATTCGCACCAAGATATTCCAGAGGATGCGCAGCGCCGTATAGAAGAACTGGAGGCACAGGTTAAGATCCTCACAGGCAAGGCTACTTCAGCCGGTACGTACTCACGATGTTCCAGCGCTTGGTCACATGCGGCCGTTACGTCCGTTTGGGTGGACTCTGATACGTTGCAGACGGTGCTGTAAGCTGACTAATTGATCTTCGTATTTAACTAGTGGACAAACTGGCGGATTACGAAGATGAGCTGCAGAAGCTAAAATCCCAGCGGACCAACTATCTCTCTACAACAGACACGATTCCCACTGACAATGCCTTCCAAGCCAGCAATGGACTTGGCTCCCGCGTCTCTGCCCTTGCAGGCACTCAAAACCGCCTCTCATCCTTTCTGACCTCCCGTAAATCCTCCCCCCACCTCGCCAAAGACGCTGCAGAGCTGTCGACGCAGGAACTCCAGCGTCAACTGTCACAGGAGCAGAAACTCCGTGAGAAGGCAGAAGGACAACTGAGTCAAGCGAACGGGGAGCTGGAGGAACTGTCAGCGAGCCTGTTCCAACAAGCAAATGAAATGGTTGCCACTGAACGGAGAGAGAGGGCGAAACTGGAGGACCGAGTAGCCGTGCTGGAAAAGCGAGATAACGAGAAGAGGATCAGGTTGGAGAGGCTCGAGAAGGCTGTCCAGAGGATCGAGAGAGTTAGAGGGATGCTATCGCCTTAAGCCAGACGGATCACTCGTTCCGAAGGGGGGACGCGCGCTGGTTGAGGTCAGGGGAACATATCGTGTAGATAGATGGATGTGCGCATGGGGTAGCGGAAGGTCCATGGAGCCGGATAATCCTGACGGAAATGCGGACCAGTGCAACCCCCCCATGGTGGTTTCTTCCCACCAGAGAGGAATCACAAAGCGAAGAGATCAAGGAAGTTGCCTGAGTGGCATCCTCGTGTCCTGGCTCCTTCCCCCAATACTTATCACCCAAGGAGATATCCAAGCAACTCGCCATTAAAGCTTTGAAGCGCTTTGGCATAGGCTCCGGCCAGTCGTAAGTTCTCTTCCATCGATTTCATTAGAGCCACTACGCCCACCTCCCTCGGCTCACTCTTCGAAAACAACAATCAATACGCAAACTCAATCTCTTCTCCTCAAACGAACAAGAGCATGAACTGCAGGGTTCTCTCCTCAGAACCATCATTCTTCCCAGGAGACATCAGACCGCCAATATCCTCATTTCGCGCTCACAGCCACGTTATCAATGATACTCTCAATTCATCCCCCGGAGAAAATTTTTAGAGTCGTTGTGGAGGTGTCGGCTGGAGTTGGGATCATGACGCTATGCCGGTATAGAATGGCAAAAACCAAATGGTCAATTTTCAGCCGTGTTCACGGATTCATCGGATGTGCGAACGAGGAAGGCGTTATATATTCTTTTTATTTCCTTTCCGGCGTTTCCATGTCTTTTGAAAGAAAATTCACATGCTCATTAAATATATTTCTACTATTGAGATATTTCTTAAATGCCTACATGTATATACTTTTAGTCCCCTCGCATGTATGATCCTAGTTTTCTAAGATGGGGGGAGGGAAGAAATGAAGGGGGGGAATAGCATAAAACTCATAGCATTCCAGTTCCGTGAATTTGAACTCTGGTACCCTCAAAGGGGGCATAGCATGAGAATTTTCTTTCACAGTGGTGTATTTTAACCTCTACACTATCCAACATTTTTTTGAACTTGAGCAAGCTCTTAAGTTTTACTTATAATTCCAATCTCTTATCCTGACTATATTTATTCATTTTTAAGTGCCGGGGCAATGATTCTTGTGAACTAGGTTAATAACAGCGATATCCTAAACGTGTGGTAATTTGAGGGTTCGTGGTGCTCACAGAGGGAAAATGAGTGTGCGCTTTGAATATCTATCGAGTATCCTATTACGCTAATGCATTTTAAACACATAAAACCCAAGGGTAAAATAGGCGGATTTCATCCTCTGGTGTTCTAATCAACAACTCTCCTCCTAGACCAGCCCTCTCACTTCCCCTAAAGTCAAGAACAACCGATCACCCACATCTCCGATCCCAGGTGTAATCATACCCTTCGCATCTATGCCTTCATCCACAGCACCAACCCACAACTCCGTTCCCTCGGCCCACTCCTCGCTCGCCTTTCTTAAACCCGGCGCACTTCCTAGCACGCTGATAACCAACACGCGCTGGACCCCCCATTCGCGGAGCGTCTGGATAGATGCTGCGCAGGTGCCTCCGGTAGCGATGACGGGATCGAGGAGGATAGCAAGGGAAGCGGCGGCAGTGTTGGTGTGTGAGGATTGCGTGAAGGGAAGGTTGTTGTAGTATTCGACGGGTAGGAGGGTTGTGGGTTCGCGAAAGAGACCGAGGTGGTTTACGGGGACGGAGTGGGGGAGGAGGGTTTGGATTGCTGGTGGGAGCGGAGGAGGGATGAGTTAGGAAGGTGACGTTACTTGGCTGGGAGTTGAGGGGTTCGAGGGGGGTATGTTACACACCTTCTACCATGCCGAGACCGGATCGGAGGATGGGGATTATGGCTATTGAGGAGGGAGAAAGGGTTTGTGTTGTGTAGTTGTAGCCAAGAGGCGTCTTGTCCTATCAATCGATCCAGCTGGTTAGTATGACTTCGCAGAAACGTTAAAGAAGTAGAGCGTCATAATGACCCCAGCAGCAAGATCCACATATATATTCCACTCGTAATAATACCCCAAAATAAAGTAAGCTCCGTTTCAGAAGAAGACAAGAAGGAAAAAGCCCAGCCTTACCTCCTTACCGCTTTTCAACTCCACAGCACCAGCCAACGCCTCACATCCGACAATCAAGGCGATCTCATGGATGAGCCGATTTGTATCCCGGGAATTCGTCTTGAAGGAGCGGAGTTGCGAGAGTTTGGCGTGGAGGCACGGGTGGTTTGACACATGAACATTGGAAGGCAGATTGTGGGATGCCATTGAGAGAAAATGACTTGATGTTGAGCTTTGATATCGCTGTTGTTATTGCTAATGATCAAGGTTGAACGGATGTTGGTGGTTCGGGATCCAGTCGACCTTATCTTATCTTATCTTGCCTTATCGATTAGATTAGATAACTTGCATGCCAAGACAAAAACTTTGTCCGACTACAACGACATCACGATATCTACGATCTCTTCAGTTCAGTCTGTCTTTGGGATTTGGAGGAGGGCCTTGAGAGGCTGTCAATTATTATACTGTGTAATGGAGTGCAGAGGTAGATGAACCGATAAGGATGTTTCAATCCGAGGCGTTTTCTTTTCGATACATTGGAGCCCGTATACGAGTTTGACTTTCTAAAAACCCCATGGAGATTCCTTTCTATCATAATATGGTTCAGTCATCAATATACAGTCACTCATAATCGCACCCGAAAATGTCACTCCACCGTCGCAACAGCCATGCTGTGGAAGAAGACGACAACCTCAGCAACAACAACTACACGATCCCAGACCGCTGGGTGAATCTCGATGAAATCGCGAGTCCTCCACCAGAACAGAATCCAAGCGAAGCAGGACTCTATCGATTCCGCTCTCTTGAAGACACTCGGCGCGAGGAAAAAGAATACGCGCGCGAGGAATCCCGTCGGAGACTCAGTCTAGCATCAGCAGTTGCTGCTGAAGAACAACCGCCACCCCCGGCACCACCGCTAACCCAACTAGACCAACAATCCCTCCGCCACCGCCAACGCGCCTCCAAATTCGCAACCCAACTCTACACCATCTCCTACCTAATCCTCTTCTCCATCCTGGGCACACTCGCACGTCTCGGTCTCCAATCCCTGACCTCCTACCCCAGCGCACCTATCACCACAACAGTGCTATGGGCCAATCTCGCTGGGTGTCTGCTCATGGGATTCTTGAGCGAGGATCGGAATTTATTTCGGGAGGAGTGGGGGCAGTCGGGTAGGTTGGAGGGAAATTTGAATGCGGGAGATGGGAAGAGGGATGAAGGAAGCCCGGGAAATGGGAGGGTTGGTGGAGGAAGCGGTGAGGGTGGGGTGTCTGAGGACAGCGGGAATGAGACCCCCGAGATGGCTCCTCCTGTGCCTGAAAACAACGTGCCCAGTCGAAGCCACGGCGCAATCAGAAAAACAATCCCTCTATACATCGGCCTCGCAACCGGTTTCTGCGGCTCCCTAACCTCCTTCTCCTCCTTCAGCCGGGATATATTCCTCGCCCTCTCCAACAATCTCCTCTCCATCCCTCCCACCACCATCCCACCCCCCCACCGAAACGACGGCTACAATCTCCTCGCCCTCCTCGCCGTCATAATCCTAACCATCAGCCTTTGCCTCTCCGCCCTCCAATTCGGCGCTCACATTGCCATTGCACTAAGCTCCACTCTACCCTCCATCCCATTCGAGCTCACGCGCAAGGTGTTTGATCGCGTGGCTGTGGTGCTGGCGTTTGGATGCTGGTTCGGCGCGATCGTAATGGCGATTTGGCCACCCGATCGCCCTGGTGGTCCTGCGGCTGGGAACCGCACAAGCTGGATGCAGGAGACATGGCGCGGGCAAGTCCTCTTCGCGATCGTCTTCGCGCCCGCAGGATGTCTCCTCCGCTTCTACGCCTCTCTCCGCCTCAACGGCCTCATGGCCTCCTTCCCCATGGGCACCTTCGTCGTCAATATCGCGGGCACTATGATCCTCGGCATTGCATGGGACCTTCAGCACGCACACCTTAAATCCATCGGTGGAGGAATTGTGGGGTGTCAAGTCCTAGAAGGGATACAAGATGGGTTCTGTGGATGTTTGACAACGGTGAGTACATGGGTTGTGGAGTTGAAGGGATTGAGGAGACGGCATTCGTATGTTTATGGTGCGGTGAGTGTCTGTGTTGCGGTGGCTGTTATGGTGGTTGTGATGGGGAGTCTTGGGTGGAGTCGGGGGTTTGCGGAGAAGGTTTGTGGGTAGAAGGGTTGGGAAAGGATCCTTTTTTTATATATATCGGTTTTATGATGCTCGCCATCCACGATTGTGGAGGAATTCTTCACTGCTGTAGAAACGATCTATCTCTCTAGGATACGATGTATATAGATAGATCTACATCAGCGCTTAATCACCCTTTAGCCTCTCTGTGTGCGGTAAGGGGTATAGGGATTAATGACCACGGCTCTTTCTCTCTCGTTTTAGGAATATAACTGCAAGATGATGAGAGATCTTGCTTTGTGCGAGAGGTATTCATAGATACCATCAATCAATAAATTTAGTGATTTGTTTATTAGTCTAGTAGCCATCGTTGAATCATTTTCTCCCTGCTAGTCTACAATGTCTACATCTAACCATCAACTCGATCCCGAGACGACAGATATTTCTCTAACCCTCTTTGCGCAACACCATTTCGATAACGTTTCTTCCATCTCCCCAATTTCAAGCCTACTAGCTCCATTCCCTAGATGACAACAACACTCCCCTTTCTCCTCCAACCTCCCTTCACCTAGCAGAATCCCCCACCATCCGAAACAAATGTTCCCAATCCGGCACAGCAATAAACTTCGCCTTCACAGGCCCCATCCCACACGCAATCCTCTCCACCTCACCATTCTCCCCCGTCTTCGTGTCCGTAACGACGACATCCGTCAGGAAACTCACATCCATGCCTTTTTTGATTAGGAGCTTGTGGTGGCCCCAGTCCATCGAGACGCGCCCGGAGCGGTGGACGCGCATTTTTCCAGCGAAGCCTTCTTCGGAGAGGAGGGGTTTGGCGGTACTGGGAGGTGGAGGGAGTGGGGAGGTGGATGTGCTGGCTGAGGGCTCGGGATCGTTGACTTGGGCGAGGTAGGGGAGCTTAGGGGGCATTTGGAAGAGGTAGATGCAGCCTTCTTTGGGGTCTTTGGGGGGAGGTGCGTCCTATGGGGATTAATAGGAAGTTAGTATCCGATATGGGGAATCATGGGTTAAGAACGGGTGAAGACGTGCTCACGGCAGTGGTATCTCCGCCTTCATCAGTAGACGGCTTTGAGATCGACACAGTCCCTAGTTCTTCAACCATGGCGCGCATATTCGCTTGGATTCGCTCCCATTCCTTTATGTCCTCTTCGGTCTGGATGACGAAGGGAGGTTTCAGAGGTTTCTTCCTCAGCTTTATCTTTTTATTGCTCTTTTCTTTAGCGGATTCACTGATTGCGAGCACAGGTTCTTTTGTGTCGGCCATCTCAACGTCAGTCATGAAGGGAGGGGGGACGTCCAGTGCCATGGGATCAGCGGCGCCGTCGTCAGGTTCAGACTTGACTGAACATCTAATTAATACATCGCTTTTTAGCTCTCAATGGATGAACTGCAAACCTTCGACCTCGTCTTCATCTTCGTAGACGCCTTTCCACTTTCTCTCGTCCTTTGTGAACTCGAAACCCTCGTCTTGCGGAATGAACAAACTATCGTCGTCTTTATGCCCTGCTTTTCCGCGTGACGTGGCGGAGGGATCTGAAGTCGCTTCGGTGCTTACGCCTACAGACCGCTCGATGTGCTCCTTCCTATCGACCCTCACAGGCATCAAACCTCTCATGCTCAATATGTCGGTGTTAAGCGGCATGGTACTCCATCCCTTGCCATTCTCTTTATTGCTATAGCGGCTGATGAGCTCGATATTTACTCTCTCACCTTCTTTGGCGTCTTCCTCATCCGACGTGGACATGTACAACGCGTCAATTTCCGCTCGCATGTCCAGTTTGCGATTCATAACTGTATCGCCGTCTTCTTCCAACATAGTTTCTTGTTCGATCTTGACTTTGGCGTGGGTACGAGAAGCGGTGGGAGTAGATGTTGACGGTGACCCAGCGAAGTTACGCCGCGATCCTTCCATAAAGTATTTCTTCTGCGCTGAAACCACAGAGTCGAATTAGCTTGATTATCTATGTGCACAGCAAGGCTCCCCACGTCATAGAGCAACTCATACCAGTCGCCGCGCTCGCACTAGCAAAAGGTCCGCTTGCCATGCCTTGCATTCTCTCTCCTCCAAAAACTCCACCCCTTCCTCTACCTCTCATTCCTCCCCTCAAATCTCCTCTAGCTCTCCTGCTTGCGCCTTCTGCTCCTCTCCCAGTGCCTGGAGCTGCCGGGTTCGTGACAACTCTAGCGGCTATTTTCTCTTGCTCTTCGCGCTCAGCTTTCTCTCGCTCCTCTTTAGTGCGTCTAACAATGCTCTTTGGCTTGAACTTGAGCGGTGCTCTAGCTGCGCCTGGGACCGGAGGGCTACCAGTTATGGATTCAAGCCGGGCAACTGGCGGACGTAAGGGGGCACCGGCGGATGGCACACTCGCAGCTGCGGGAGTTACTGGGCCGGGATCCACAGCCGCTGCAGCTGTGGAAGAGGACGAGCCTTCCACTGTTGGTATATCATTCTCGCCATCTGCTGGCTGTTTTCGCCGGGCTTGGGGCTTCGGTTTGAATTTGGGATTCATGACAGCAGTCAGTGGGCATGAATACGCTGCTGTGGAAGGCGATGCGAAGCAGATGATTGAAAGTCGACACGGCATTTGCCGTTGTGGGCTCGGATATCTCCGAACAACTTTATCGCCGCTAGTCTGGATAGGGATAAGCGAATCACTTCCAAATACGGTAACTTTGGACGACATGTCAACCATCACGTGCACGGGCGATCCCCTAAGCAGGCAAAGGACGGATAACTAACTTATTGGCACAGGATCAGCATCTGCAGAGGATTAAACAGAATACAGAAGATTTATATGTCAGCCGGTATTCACGCCATGTAACCACAGTATACGTGTGGCATGAACACACAGTTTTGTCAATTAGGCCGTTAAATACTGCACCAAAATATCATCAAAGACAGAGAGTCCAATTTTCAGTCAGCCAGTTCGCTCGCTCGCAAAAGAAACCTGATTCAACCATCCCCCCATGCACCACTCGCCCAGCCGCCACTAGATACAAGAAAGAAACAGGGGAAACACGCTTGTCATCATCGACAGAGATCCCCCGTCCTATTGGTTTTTACCCTACCGGAGACTTCAGAAGAATTAGGAGAGGATAGGAGAGGAAAGGAGGAAAGGGGGACAGAGACATGTGAGAGCCGAGCATATAAAATCATTCAGATGCCTATGTATGGATGAGGAGAGCATACGGAGTAGTGATCGAGAAAACAGGCAAACTTTTCTTAGAAATGAGCACAAATTAGAAGGAAAAAACCAAGCAGGCGTAAAACATGTAGTGGTGATCAAAGAACAAAAGGAGTGTGCGTGCCGTAGGAATGACACCAAAGCCCCAGCAGTAATCCAGGGCCACATATCCAAATTATCATGAACACGCTCGCCAGACCAAGAGGGATTAACAATGGGGATGATGTATAGAGATTATCTCAAGGCATTGAAGGGCGAGTGTAGAGTAAGGCTGGTTGTGACGATGGTAAAGGAAGATGTCCGAAGATGTCCGAAGACGGGTCCGGTTACATTTGCAGGATAGAGATAAGAAGATGAGACAAAAGCGTTTCGAATTGGAATACGGACATAGAAGAACTGTAACAGTCTGATGCATGAAGTACCCCAGATATCGCAGCTGTATCGCCCCCTTGATTCCCAACCACTCAGTACCGGTCCGCAGCAGTTTTTGACACGAGTGTATGCATAGAAGACAAGGGTGATGGAAACTAATAGTCATGCTTTCACAAAGGCGAGGTGTACGTAGCAGACGTCACAATGGAGAACATAGGTCAAGGCATCTCCGACAATGCAGACCCAATCTGTCATCCACAATACCTATCTACCTCTTTCGCTTCTTGCTCTTCTCTGGAGAACCACTTCCGCCTTGAGACGTCCTGACAAGGCCCTCTGTACCATTGATTTGTTCATCTTGCGGCACGTGCACATCTTGCTTCTTGACTGGAACGCCCATATGTCGGCCATACCTTCCTTTCCTCCCATTTCCTTCGTCCTCACTGACACATCCCTCAATTCCAATTCCCGCATCCTTGCACCTCTGACATGGACGCTGCCTATCACAGCCTTTCTTGCTCTTTCTGCATCTCTGGCAGCGTGGCTTGGACGAGAGGTCTTCTTCGTCTGCCCCTAGCTGATGCTGGAAGTTGAGAGTAGAAGCAACCGAGTGTTTGCGGGATTGCGGAGGCATCGAGGTAGGAGAAATCGGAATTTTGGAGGTCGAGGGAGCGGGAACTTTGGCCTTTATTTTATTAGAGCCATTAGAACGCGGCTTGCTTGGTTTGCCGCTCTTGACGGATGACGCACGACTACGGCCTTTGTTGGAGCCGTTCAATGTTCTGGACTTAGAAACCTTGGATTTGATAGTTTCCTCTAGCCCATCCATGGGGTCGTCGCGAATCATCTCATCAGGGCTATAGGTGAATCTACCATCCTTTGTATCTTCGACATAGTTTTCATCACCATCTTCGTCATCGTGGCGGAAAGCTTCATCTCCGCTCGGTTCAGTGCTATCAAAGCTAGAATGAATCTCATCAAGGTGTTTGTGTCGCTTCTTGATAGAACCAGGCGGCATAATGGGACTCGATTCCAATTTCTGAAAAGGCTGGCGCTCTGGGAGAGTAGGCTGTTCGGTGACTTCACTATCGCCCTCGTTGTCGCTGTCACTGGTTGCACAGGTTGAAGAAGCGACATCGGCAGCTCCGCTCAGGGCATCATCAACAGTTGAAGTTGAGTTCCGAGTCCCGCTTGATATGTTTGAAACATCGCCTAAACGCATCAATTGCATGGCAACGTCCTCATCTGAGATACAGCTGGCGATAGTTGGGTCCGGCGTAGGTAATATTCCGGGGGCATTTCCTGGATACGTGACGTTGGCCCGGTTGCGTAAGTGATGCTCATGCTGACTTGCTGGCGAATATGAAACTGCAGGTTGTTGAGGGTATCCTCGAGCCGTGTCACCTGTGCCATACCCACAAGGAGACTGGAGTTGATTGTTGTACGCAAATGTTCGCTGGGCTGGGTGAGCAAAGGAAGATGGCCCGTCAATACCACTACGCCGCGCGGGCGAAACCGAAGATGAAGAAGCGGTCAGGGGAACTTGTGGTGGGACAAATAAGGGGAGTTCCTAGACAATAAGAATTCTGTTAGTCACCGGTCTGATTCAGCATCGGGTGCCCCTCCCTGGAACGATAAGTCTTACCGAGCTCTCAAACTTAGCTCTCTTTCTCCTACCACCCTCAACGATATTATCAAGGCTGATCTCAGCACTAGCCAGCTGCTCGCTCTTTGCTTTGCGAGAGCTAGACACAGAGCCGTGCCCGCCGTCGCTGCTGCTGTACCCATTCACCGCGTCGCTATTAGGGTCATGGTGACTGCCATGAGTACTAGACCCACGACTCTTCATAGCTGAGCGAGAACGGGCCGTCTTGCTGCTACGCCCCTGATTAGTACTTGCAGAGGCACTTCGACGACCTCGACCGGATTGGGGAGAGACGCTCCGCTTTCTAGCTGTCCGTGAATTAGGCCGCGAAGGTGGCTGGCCATAGTTCAATACCTGGGCAGGTTGCGGTGGGGGCATGTGGTATTGCGGCCCGCCATAGTAGGCTTGTTGGGCTGACATTCGGGGAGAGGCAGAGTGATAAGACAGAGGACCATACGCACTCGCCGCATCAGGGTGTTCGAGAACAACGCGGACATAGACAACCATTGCGTTCCTAAAATTTTCATACCTCGCGATGAGGGTATTGCCCTGCTCATCCTCAAAACTGACGCCCTTTGCGCCGCCAGGACCATCGTAGAGACCGTAAAAGTTTTTGACAGTTGTGATGATGGAATCAGTTGTATCGTGCGGGAATATCTGTACACGCATAGGCAAACGCGCACGATGTGTAGGAGAATCGGGCCCGACAGGCCACAAAAGTTCGAAAGCGACATTTTTGGGCGTTGGGCTAGTTTGAGGTGAAAGCTCGAAGGGAGTCGGTGTGTTGAGCTGACCATTGACCTGAGATGCATGGGCAGGCGGAGTACTAAAGCCACCCTCAGTACTCTGGTTATTGTATGATGCCATTGAATGTCGGGTTGGGTATGGATGAATGTTTGTTGACTGTTGAGTGTTTCCAACTTGGGGTGTAGGAGTCCTCGATGGTAGCTCTTGAGATAGAAGACTTGAAAGTTCCATTACAGTGAGCGGTTGTGGTGCCGAATGTATATGAGGATATACACGATAGGTATGGCTGCGACGATGACAGGTTTTCTCGGTTTGTCGAGGGTCCTTCTGTCGGAGGCTGCCACTGTCGCAACCTAATAGACAGGAACAAACGGCCAGGGTAAAAACCTGTCGACTTCAGACTAAACCGTGTCAGTTACAAAGACTGATGCCAGTAACTTGTAGCAAGGCATTATAAGAAGCGAAGCATCCGATCTTCTTGTTCTAAAATGAGCCTGCTCCTTCATTGTGGACATGTACAAGTGTAATGAGGACACATTCGGCTGGGACGAGGAGCCGTCTAATATTGCGACGTGCCAGGAGCAAGAGTGACGATTCTAGATCGCATGATTGAGATGGAGGGAAAACTTACAGATGAATAGAGAAGGCCTTGTTGCGGTGGATGTTGACTGTCGTCTTTCCTTCCACCCCAGGATCCCGTATCCCGAACTGCGCCAGTCACAAAGAGCGTCAGCACTGAAGGTGCTAAGATATATGAAGGCTCTGCAAGGTAACAGAGCATTTGAGATATCAGATACTAGTTAGGCGACGATGGTTTGGATACCTACCTGTTAAAAACCCCCCGTTGAGGTTGCTGGTATGCAACTGGAACAGATGACGGTGAAGGAAGGTCTGTCGTGGTGAGAAGCCAGAAGCGAAGGGTTCCGCAGCAAGCTGCTTGTGCAGCGCGCACAGCAAAATGGTAGATATGCGCCCGGATGGAAAACGCCGCCAGCAATGTCCGCGCCCAAGACGATCAACAGGCCATTTACTCTGTTCGGTGAATGGGCAGCGCAGGAGCATGAACAGTTGCCACTCCCAGCACTACGTACTACAGTGTATATGGTATCCTAAAAGGTTGCAGTAATGCACCTCGCGGAGGCATCCAATGTGATATTGCTCAAAACATCAATGGACTCCGGCGCAATACTCAAGGACATTGAGATATAATGGAGCCAGCCTGTTACATATTCGGTGAAATCAAAGCCAACGGACTCGAATTTGCAGATCTTTCTAATCCATCCCAAACCTTTCCCTGCCATAGCCAATGATGTTATGCGCCAGACGTTTGGCAGGGATCTTCTGTTGACCTGCCGTTATCCATGCGATCTCACTCTCCATACGAAATCCTTCTAGTTCCTATCGTAGTGAATGATGAAGTAGCGTCCTCTTATCAAGGAGCACCGGAGCCATCTGAACTTGAGAACCTCACAGTTGTTGCCATCCAGCTACGCACAGACCAAAGGCCGGGTTAAAAGTTCAACGATCGCATAACTACAACACTGCCCTCAATCCTTTCTCTAGGCCCTCCAGCCAGAGCATAATCCGCTCCCGAGAAAATGCCTCTAATAAGTCCAATGAAATGCAAATATGCGGCGCAATGACCGGAAAGTCGATCCGCGTCCAGAAAACGGACTGCATATGTGCGCTTACGAGTCTCCGATATGGCGACAATTCAAGTCTCTGAAGTGCAATCGACCAAAGCACAGCAAAGTCCTGCTCGTATATACTGTTCAGCACATGTGAGGATGATGAGCTGTAGGTCCAGACCACTCACTCCATCACGCAGAGCTAAGGCTGAGCATGCCATGAGTGGCTAATGAGACCCGGTTTTGTCGCAACTTTGTCTGGGCCAAATGATAGGCTCGCCGATTCGGTCGCAACGGACCGGAACGGCGTCTATTCCACCAAGACTTCGTCACTGTTGACTAGATGTACCCAGTAGCATCGCCAAAGAAAAGAACCCCAATTGTTCTGTAGGCTGTGGAAGTTGAATTGCGCCTACGTGAAGGGAATACGGAGTAGTTGCCTTTCAAATGAAGGCAGCAAGGCGATCAGCTGACTGCGCGAGATTTCGTGTTTTGTATGCACGCGGCGGGTTTCTTTAAGTGCAGGACGTAAAACGCTTATGTATCCGATGAAAATAATCGGAACATGTAAAAGCCGGTTGCTGTTGCTCGGGAGCAGAGCCTGAGTAATTGTGAGACGGCTGTTGTTGGTTTTGGTGATGATCTGGCTGCAGAGGGGAGACGGTGGTGGACGCGACGGGCGTTTTGATGCCAAGAGTTTTTTTCGGGCGATGGCTCACTCCCGTTTTGGGAAGGCTGCTTATGCTGACAACCTTCGTTGCTGTTTCCCTGGCAACCACATTTCAAGCCGCGGTGCTTCCTCGCTAGCTCCAGTGATTTCCTATCAACACCTCTCCAGACTTCATCCCACAGCATCTGTTATTCAATCTTAACAGAACAGCAGACTCTGTATTAACAGGGCCGGCTGTACGGCTTTCATCTTTCTCTGCGTTTCTCATAAGCCCATCATCATCATCCTTTTGGCACCTGCGTCTGCGTATCCACGCACGACAACAACGACCGTTAGTCAAGGCTTATGACGATAGTTGGATCACTTTAGCTTTTGATCGAATTTTGAAGGTCTGGAATCCATCTAAAGTAATATGGACGCCAAGGTATGTTCTTCAATCTCCCTCAATCTCGTCTTGACACCACAGAGGCGCGCCCGAACTCTGCGTGTCGAGGTGTAATTTCGTTCTCCGAAATGTAATCTGCAGTGAACATTCCTGCAACTTCATCACAACAACAGATCCTGAACACGCTTCTTCTGCATAGATCAATTGAATTCTTTCGCTGACAAAAACTCACCCCAGCCACAGCGGCCGCTTCGCTCTCTACGCGTTCACGGAGACGAGAATAATCCCGTCGAGGCCAGCAAGGGCCTACACCAGCGTCACAAGTCGACGGGCACATTGTCTTCAATTATGAATAATCCTCCCAACGTAAGCGGACTCAAAGCGGCAGCCAAGAGGACCGCGTTTGGCGATGTCAGCAACACGAAGAATCTTCAGCCTAGCAAAGATGATTCCGCTATCGCTGGAAAAAAGCTAGCTGAATCCGCTGAGATCTCTAAGGAGAGAAACATCGTGCCGTTACTTCGTCCAGCCCAACGTCCTCTGTCCATTTCAGGGCTCAGAGCGATTCTCAACGCCACATCTGCCACCAGTGCCAGCTACGCCCCTCCTGTTCCCAAACAAACACTGCCAGACATTCAGCCAGCGGCACCCCGTAGGGTAATCACGAAGCGTGCTACTACGATCTTCAAAGACAATGCGACCGCGGAGCGCCAACAGCCTATAGAACCAGCACACGAAGCCTCAAATTGGCCTACTACAGTCCCTGTTCATCAGAGCCTCGTTCCTCGTCATCATAAGAGCCAGCCATACATGCGTGCCGAGCAGCCTGTTATCCGGAGAACAAAGAGCAAGCATATTGATAGATTTGATGAAGAGGAGGAACAAGTTGAAGCTCCTACCTTCTCAGATGAAGCTAGAGACGTCCATTCAGACCCCATATACCAGGACGGTAACGATGACGCTCATGGTAACTTTTCAGACGCAGAGGAGCTTGCTGATGAAAACGAAAATTCTGGCGTTAAGCTCTCACTCCCTGTCGACAAGGAACAAGCAATTGAGCAACCCACCTGTCACACCGACACCAGTGCTGAGCCCAATTTCGCTGAGCCAGAAGAGTATTGGGAAGACGAAGATGACGATGAGTATTGCGAAGAAGAAGGCTATACTACTGCTCGTTCTCGAGGAGATAATACCACTGGGGGAGCTACTACCATACTATTCCCGCAGGTGACCTCTAGAGCAAGGAAGGAGCTTGCCGCAGCGAAGCAGATTGTGGAGAGTACGCGCACACCTGAGGACATTGAGGAAGAGATTTGGGATACAAGCATGGTCGCCGAGTATGGGGATGAAATTTTCCAGTATATGCGTGAACTTGAGGTTGGTGACTTTTGCCCATGATATCTGACGATCTGATATGATATCACTCCTCTCAGTACGTCTAGGTCTTTTGCTTACAGTTCAATCTGCTATAGGTCAAGATGCTTCCAAACGCTCATTACATGGACAACCAAGCAGAGATCCAATGGTCAATGCGCTCTGTTCTGATGGATTGGCTAATCCAGGTGCATCACCGATTCTCTCTTCTCCCGGAAACCCTCTTTCTATGTGTCAATTGCATTGATCGATTCCTCTCCTGCAAAATTGTCTCCCTCGGAAAGCTCCAGCTTGTCGGTGCCACAGCTATCTTCGTAGCCGCCAAGTACGAAGAAATGAACTGCCCTTCTGTTCAGGAAATTGTTTTCATGGTCGACAGTGGGTATTCAGTAGATGAGATTCTTAAGGCAGAACGATTCATGCTAAGCATGTTGCAATTTGAGTTGGGCTGGCCTGGACCGATGAGTTTTCTGAGGAGAATTAGCAAGGCCGATGACTACGATTTGGAGACAAGAACTCTGGCTAAATACTTCTTGGAGATAACGATTATGGATGAGAGATTTGTTGGAAGTCCGCCGAGCTATATCGCTGCTGGCGCACACTGTTTGGCGAGGCATATGCTAAGGAAGGGTGACTGGGTACGTCATGTTGTGCTCCAAAACGCCAAGTCCTATAATACTAACCGTTGATTCGCAGTCTCCTGCCCATGTTTGCTATTCAGACTACACCTACTCCCAGCTGCATCCTCTCGTGTCTATGATGCTTGAGTGCTGTGAGACTCCTCGCAAGCACCACCAAGCAGTTTTCGAGAAATACTGCGATAAACGGTACAAGCGTGCAGCCCTCTTTGTCGAAGGCGAGATGGCGAAGGGATTCACACTACCTCAAACTACGCCATTGCACGAAACTTCTCAGACTTGGAGACGCAAAAGCCGAAAGTGAGGAATCATCTTGATCCGTGTATCTCTCCACCAGCTTAGGGATTCCAAAGCAATTATGGTGTACTGTGGCTTCACAAAGCCGAACATTGTACTGGTCTGCGTTAAATTGTCCATAACCGGTCATACACTTCCTTCAAAGCGCCAGTCCACCAAAATTACATTTCTTTTTTGTATATCTTTAATTGTAGCGAGATCATGCCGGCAATCATCACCTCCCTTCACACCGGTCCGCTGTGTCTGCGCCTTTCATTTGTGCACGGAAGCGCTATACCAATTTCTTTTCTTCTCTCCAAGCAGCATCTCGTGCTGCTTCAAATTGTTGTCGACAAATGGGTTCAGAGGTTAGCATAAGTGAACGGCGGTTATGATTTCTTTATGGTTATTTTCCCGGGAAATGTGGGGAAAGGAGGAAGATGGAATAGGGACAAAAGGCTCGAGATGTGAAGTCTCTAAAAGTCGTGCAGAGAATGTGTGAAGGCAGAAGTCGCTCGAGCATCTTTGCGGTGGCTTCAATCATGATTACCGTACCAACATCTTTTCCTTGCCCCATTCTCAAGCTCGATCTTTTAATGTACCTCTTGTCGTCTCTCCTGCGAGCTCTCCAAGTATCACTCCTGCCCCATCACTTGTGTGTCTCATCTTTTTATTTCATATCTGGTCTGGTGGGCGGCGAAACAGTTTCCTAGATAATAATGCCCGCAATGATGAGATGACTGCTATTCTTGAGAGGAAGAAAGGAGTTAGCCTGGAAATAAGTCGTTTATTCCATTGGTGCTCCGCTAATCGTCTACGATTCCCATAGTGCGTAAGACTTGAAGGGAGGAGCTTTTTGAATCTCGATAGATTCTTTCTCGGATCGTGTTCTATGTTACGTTACTACGTTACGGTACCCTAACCATGATCCACATCGAAGAATGACTCCTACGAGGCCAGACGGGTGAGTTAGGGTAACATGCCCCCCGTACAATTTACTGAGGATCGAATCCCCAACAAAAATATAAACCTGACCACACGAGCTTGAACAAATTTTCCAACAAACCTTGAGAGCGAGGGGTTTGAGGTCGGTGCTTGAGGAATAGAAAAACGATATATTGGGTTGCGTAGGCGTGGCTGGAATGAGTGTTTGGCTCTTTCACCCCTTAACATAGCAACTTTTGCCGATACTAAACCTGCCCGCAACCAGGGCATATATATATATATATATATATACTCTAATATCGAACATAGGTGCAAGGTAAAATAGATACAAAGAACCTCCCCTCCTCCCCCAAAGAATCCCTTCTTACTGATCTAGCCCATCAAGCTCCACCAACCTCCTCACGATCCCCACGACTTCATCCCCCTCAAGGTCGATTCCTGGCTCATCGATTTTCCGTGCCAGAACCTCGTCGAGCATCATTCGGAGTCTGGAGACCAGCACGCCGATGCGAGCCCATCCGCGGAGCTATTGGGGGGGGGGATTAGCATCGTACGTATGTAAAAGCCCGATTTAATTTCAAGTATTTAATATTTCGAGGGGGGATGAAAAAGACTTACTCGTAACCATCCGTCAACGACTAGGCCACGCCCGAGAGTATCTAGGGAGATTGGTCCGGAGAATAGGAGGAGTGTGTAGGCGTTGAATGCTTCAGGACATGTAAGACCCCAGAAAAAACCCAAGTGGGAATAAGGGGGGATATGAGAACAACTCACGCGTCAAATCCCTAATAAACACCTTACTCGTCGCCATCTTACTAAAATAACTCACAAACTTCGCCTGGCCCGAAAACCCCTGCGCCTCAAAAACTAATGAACTCGGATGCACAAAAACCCTCCCATTCTCCTCACAGAAATACTTGATCGTCCTCGCCTCCGGGTCCAACTCCACAGCCCCACTCACACTCGCTGCGAATTTCTTCTCCGGGAATTCAATGCGTGCGGTTTGCGGGTTGAAAGACCCGGCGATTAAGGCGCGGAGTAGGGCTTCGTTGGTGTTGTGGGTGTTGTAGGAGGATTGGGAGGAGGGGTCAGAGCTGTGGTAGGTGAAGCTTAGGAAACCGATGTCTTTGAGCGAGGAGAGGTATTGGGAACGGTTGGAGGAGATGTCGGTGAGGGTTTGGTGGGAGAGGTAGTTTTGCTCGCACCAGAGGCGGACGCCCCGCTGAGAGGAGTTTTGGCGGAGAGTGAACCATTCTTCGTAGGCGTGGAGGTCGGCTAGAAGGTCGCCGTGTCCTTTGGAGAATGAAGACCTCGCGGCTTTAGACTCATCTCGCTTGTTCATAGGAGACACAAATGGGCTTTTCACTGTCAGGATCGCTGCAATAGTAAGGCATGCTTCCAGACAGCCAAATGTCGCTCCATAGACCATAAGCTTTCCACATCGGAGATCAGCAGGAATCATTGCTAAATGTCTCCCTAGAGCCGTCAAATCATTACCGTCCAGCGCCCCCATTCTTCCCAGTAACTCCATGGCTCCTTCAACAGCGGTGCTTGCAGGAGGAGTAAGCGCGCTAGCTAAGAAGCTAGGCACATCTTTCACGCCCATCGCCTTGACGGACAAGCATAGCTGCTCCAGTGGAACACGCCGAATTTCTGGCTCCGGACGCTCCATCATCTTACTCATCTCCGCATTGCGTGTATAGAGCTTATAGCAGTTTCCAGCTCTCACACGACCGGCTCTACCTCTGCGCTGCTTGCAAGCAGCTCGAGATGCCCAGACTTCTTCAAGTTTGACCATATTGTTCTGAGGATCGAAACTTGTTTCCTTGACGCGGCCTGTGTCAATGACAGCAACAATGTCTTCAATAGTGATGGAGGTCTCCGCAACATTCGTCGCGGCAATGATTTTGCGTTTGCCTTTGGGTGCCGGGGGGAAAACACGGCGTTGCTCGGCCGATTGTAGTGAGGCATGAAGTGGGAGAGCATGGACATTTGGAATGGCTCGAACGGCGTCAAGCGTCTTGCTGATCTCCATGGTGCCGGGAAGGAAAATGAGGATCCCCCCTTCTTGGTTACCAAGTTCAGCATCAATCATCCTGACTGTGTCTGTAATGAGATCGTAGTTGATCCGCTGTCCAATGCTCTGAATTGCCGCACCAGTAGCCTCTTCAGAGGCCTGCCCCTGTCCCTGACTGAAATCGATTTTCTGGAGAACATCGTCCAAGTAGAGGTCTTGCACGGGAAACGTCCGTCCCTCAATATTGACAAGTCCAACCCTGCTATGTACACCAAAGTAGTTCTCAAAGACATTAGCATCTAGAGTTGCACTCATCAGCACAACCTTCAGGTCCTTCCGTCTTTTCAAAACATCTCTCAGCAGCACAAGCAAGAAGTCCGTATCCAAACTCCGTTCGTGTACCTCATCGACAAAGATATGGCTCACATCTGCTAGCGCTGCAAGCAAGTCATCGCTACTCCCTCCTGACGTCTGCAAACGCCGAAGTAGAACACCTGTCGTAACAAACGTTATCCTTGTTGTGCCCGATATCTGCTTTGATTCACCACGGATAGCGTAACCTATCTCTGTGCCGACTCTTTGGCACCGCTCATCACTGATCCTGTCTGCCAATCCCAACGCGGATATTCTTCGCGGCTGTGTGCAAATGATGTTTGCTGCACCACCAATTTTACGCTGTATCATATCATCCAGAATGAACTGTACAGACTGCGTTGATTTCCCGGATCCTGTCTCTCCCGAAATTATGGTGACTTGATGATTGTTCACGGACTCGATAATGTCATCTTTTAGAGCCCAGGCCGGCAGGGAACGGCGGCCAGCGAGCATCTTCTCTTGCGCAGGGGTCTTTTGTCTAGCCTCCCAGTCGGCCAGAATGCCTAGACTCTTACTTGTCAAGGGACACCAGTCAATAGGCTTGACGTATTTCTTCGCACCCTGATTATTTCGTTGAGAATTGTCTTGCCGTTGAGCTTCGCTTGCTGCAGACGCAGCAGATGACACATCCCGTAGCTTACCAGGCCGTTCAACTATATCAGCCAGCTGTGACTCCAACCAATCAACGATGGAAAAAACCATTTGCTCCCCTAATAGATCCGCTTCTGCATGTTCGACAGATTTTCGAATGCAGCTCAAGCGTATGTATGCCGGAAGCTGAGGCTCAGGGATGAGCGACAAGACAGGGACAGTTTCTGGATATAATCGGGTGCAGGGTTTCCTGACTTGCAACGTGATCTTCTGTGGCATATTTCGTACTTCTAGTTGTATTTGGCAGATATCCGGTGCGAGGGACCTATACCTGTCGCCGTAGATAGCTTCAAGTATTACCTGCTCCTCTTCCCAGATACCATCTGTGGAGATGCTAATAGCTTCTGGATCCGGCTCCTTTTGCTCTCCAAGCAGCAGAATATGTTGCAAGGCTTCTGCCGCTATTGCCTCATCCCCACCATTGGCATCGAGCGTCTTTTCGCACAATTCCTTAGCATAGCCCGCAAGGGCAAGTCGTTTTACAATGCCTTCTCTCCGAACATTGCCACTCGCCATGCTGATTCCAGCGATATAGCCCTCAGGAAGACTCCAACTTGGTAAGTCATCCTCCGGGACATGTATGAGTAACCACTCTAATACCTCCTCGCGGTCCTTGCATTCTGAGACAGCTTCTTCAACATGACTTTTACGGAAGCCGAGATCCGAGAGTTCTTTAACTATCCGATTCTGCACAAATGGAGACATTCGGACGCCATTAGGATTCCAAACGACCTTCTTTCGGATTAGCTCTTCAATCTGCGCTCGTGTCCGCTTCCCCATCTCAATCTTCGGTACTTTCATCCATCCCTTCACGATATTATTCCCGTTTCCCCTTTGGTCAGCATTGGGCCTCGGCTGTCCTATCACAGTATTTAAGCCACCTGGACTTCTCGTAAAGCTAGCCTCTCGTTTTTCTCTTTCATCCCTTTTCTTTGCCATAATTGCTTTCAGATCATCCCTCTCCCTTCTTGCAGTGAATGGGTCAGCCTCGTACATCCATGCTCTCCCTTCTTGGACATCCTGCTCCTTTAGCGCTTGAAACTCGCCTTTCCACAAGTCTCGGAATTTTGGCGGCAACATCATGTGAATGTTTCGCATGCTGCAGACACGGAAAAGCGCATACGTTGCTGCAAAGTGTCGGGCTTCTACGGGTGTTGACTGTGTGGCGAGATCTCTATGACTTGGCGGGAGCACAAAAGCCGGAAGGCTAACAGTTTCCTTGGTCTTTGGGTTGATGCATTTTAGGATCACGGCGGAAGTGTGACCTTCAGGGCTTCTCCACTGCAACACACGTCAGGTCATGACCTCGGGAAAGGGCCAAAGAATGAAAACCACCATAGTATATTCCGGCTTCCCCCATCTCTGCTTTTGGCAATGCTCCGACAGCAAATTGACTGGGAGTTTACCAGTCCACGAAGCCCCTCCAATGAGCGTTCTTGTATCTGGCTTCTTGGACGCTTCCGCTGCGTCTTTGGCAACACCGGGAGTGCCGTTTGCAACACCTACTGATCCAAGCTTAGCAGGAGCATTTAGCTTGCCCTTATTCTGCGCTGCGTTTGAATCGTCTTTAGATTTGCCCTTGGAATTCGTAAAAACAATGTAGCTGTCATCGACGTCTGCAACATGTGGCATTGCCGGCTTCTTACCGTTTCCCGATGACAAACCCTTCTTCACCATCTTGCCGTTTGTCTTTTGTCCTAACCTCAGTAGCTGTCCGAAGATCCATGGGCGTCGTGTTGATGTATACTATCGAGGCCGTGGGAGTTGTGCGGTGCGCCACATGTCACTGAGATTTTGTTCAGGATGAGGCTAAGTCGAACCAAGCTTTGCGGCTCTACTCGCTTATGCACTCCATTTCCCGAATCACCAACATCCAGACATCCGACAACTTCAGCCACAAGGCGTTTGGACGTCAACAACATCACCAATGGATTCCAGCACACAACACGAAGAGCTTCACGATGATTCAGAGAAGCCACCGGATGCAATCGGAGAAGATGGAATCGAAGGGACAGCCGTCCTACCTCTTTCTGGTATAAAAACCTTCACAACGCCAACAATACGCAATGCCTGTACCTCACCACAGCTCTTGCTACGGCTAGTCCACGACCAACTAATACTCTCGCAGTCACTGCGATAATGCCTCGCAAGCCCCCCGAACCCAGCAATTCCAAGGCGACCACCACCGCGAAAGTCACCAACTTCTATGGCCGTGACGCTCTCGGCTCCTACACAGCAGATCCCGCCTCCTATCCTCCCTCCCGCGTCATCTACCACACTCCAAAATTTGTCGTGATCAGTGATCTCTATCCAAAATCCTCCGTCCATGTCCTTATTCTCCCGCGCGACCCCGCCAAGTTCCTTCTCCATCCTATGGTCGCCTTTCAGGACCCCGTCTTCCGCGCAGAAGTCCTGGCCGAAGTCGCCAAAGTCAAAACGCTGGTAGCGAAAGAGCTCCGTCGCCGTTTTGGGCGCTTTTCTGTACTGGATAAAAACCGCGAAGAAGCTATGGATGCCGATCCTCCACCTGACGAGCTCCCAGAAGGCCGTGACTGGGAGAAGGAAGTCATATATGGCATACACGCACACCCGTCGATGAACCATCTACATATCCATGTCCTCAGCGTAGACCGAGTGAATGAGTGTCTCAAACATCGGAAGCACTACAACAGCTTCGCAACGCCATTTCTGGTTCCCGTGGAGGATTTCCCGTTGGCGAATGACGATCCAAGGTGGCATCCGGGTAGAGAGGGGTATTTGGAGAGGGATCTGGAGTGTTGGAGATGTGGGAAAAGCTTTGGGAATAAGTTTAAAAGGCTTAAGGAGCATTTGGATGAGGAGCTTAAAGAGTGGGTGAAAAAGTGATAGACATCAAAAGGCGGGAGAAAAGAGAGAAAATTAGAGTCATACTACATAGAGGGCCCGATTAGTTAATATGTATTGACGTCTTGCATTTGAATCTAGTTATCGAGCGATCAGAAGTAAGAATAGAAATAATAATTGCTTTCGTGGACAAACTTTTCTTATTTGATACATTTTTCTTCATCGCCTGCAGGAAGACTCCCGCGACAATATGCGACCAGACTATTGATCTGTAGCTCCATTCATCAGCATCAGCTTGCACACATATCTTCCACGCCATCCACTGATACTGCTTTTTTTTTACGCTCCAACCAACTTTATTTCCTCCCCAAATCCCCTCGCCTTTCGTTTCTCTATTTATATTGATTTTACCAGGCAGCCTACTCAGCCTTGCCTCGGCTTTTAGTCTTGATCGACGATCCACTCCCCACCTTCTTCGCAACCGGCTTCTTGATATGGTGTTCCGGGATCCAGCTTTCATCATAAGTCAACTTCGCGCCAGTAGTAACCGCCGATTCATCCTCTCCCGCAGCTTCATGTTGGGAAGAAGGATCGGCTTTCTTGGCAATTTTCGAGGCCTTGGCGCCCTTTCCACGGTGATGTTGCGGTAAGAGAGTTGCAAGCCAGGTGGTATAGATCAAGTAGGCGGTACCGACAAAGCCGCCGAGGAGGAAGAGGTAGAGGAAGATACTGCAAGAGGATACCATTTGTTAGTTGATGCATGGTGATGGGCGATGCCAGGTTAAGGGGGTGAATCTCACATTTGAGGATCAAAAATGCTGGTCTCAGCCTCCACCACGCTGACTGTCTCGTTGAAAGCCGTCATCGTATAATACTGACCTTCTGCATCGCTGATTATGGTCGCAAGGAGGAGTCTTAGATCCTGCGGATGCAGCTCTGTGGCAAAGGCATATGAAACTTGCTGCTCCCCCCCGGGGGGGATAACGACATTAAATTTCGTAGTCGTGAGATTAAGGATAATTCCAACGCTCTCTGGGTCCGGGTGAATGTTCGAGAGTGACCCGCCAACCATGCTTACAGTTAAGGGCTTGTCTTCACCGTTGGTATAGGTGAGTATGGATCGGGTTGGATGGCCATTGATGAGCTTGATGCCGAAGATCTCGGAATCCGGGAACGTGGCTTGAACACTGATCTTCAGGTCCGAATCAACTGCTTCTTTTCCTTTAGGCTAGGGGCAGCGTAAGTCAATGTCAGGAGTTGAAATGAAACTAAGCAAATAATTGATCGCAGGAAAAACTTACAGCTGCTGCCAGCGCGCCAATGGCTCGTAGAGAGAAGAGAGCGAACGTAGATAACCTGAAAAGACCCATTGCGCTGCGCAGTGATCCAAACCAGAAATACAGATACAGTTGAAGATTAAAATGAACCTGCTTGTACCAGTTGTGCAAAGGTGTTCTTTTAAGGAATTGAGGCTCATCGCTAACCCCTGACCAATATGGCCGGCCTTAACTAGTTGGCGCCGCGAAAAAAGCACAGCAAAAACCGTCAACATCAAGAACAACATCTCGACAGAACTGAGTTTCCTAGAATAGGGCTCCTGAGGATCAATCTTTATTTAAAATTAAAAAAAAGTATCTTCCCCAGATATCCATTGTAAATTTTCCTTCCCCGCGAAAAAGAGGAAGGGAAGAGAGAAAAAAAATAGCAAAAAACTCATCGCGTCCCAGTCCGTGATTCGAACCGGTGTCCTCGAAGGGGCATGAGAAAAGGTCTTCATTTGGGGTGTTTTTTTTTTTATCGCAGTGGTCTGCCTTGACCACTGCGCCATCCGACCTTTTTTGTGTTTGGTGCTCTTAAGTTTACTTATAAGCAACATTCTCTCCCATTCCCCGGAATCACAAGAACTTGGAAGGAAAAGTGAATGCTCATATTCACAAGACTGTCCAAAGAGATACTCTGAGGAGAGTGTGTCAAAATAAACAATTATTCATACAGTTCATAGTTTATGAATTCCCCTAGCCTTGCCTACAGAGTAAGGGCAGGACAGGAGGGCCCCTAGTGAAATCAAAGTTCGAGCGATCTCGATTTGGACGAAACGCAGATGTTTCTTTATTGGTGGTAGGACGAGTATTAAGTTAAGCAAATAGGACATTGCAAACGGTTTAGATTCTAGAGCATTATTTAGACGAAAGAGGCTAGGATTAAGGCTCAATTGATCGACTATTTAAAGCAAGCCCATGTCATATAGCCATTAAGTGCCCAACAAACACCCGTACCACCCCGCAAACGCCCGTTAAGCCAATCTCATAGAGTGTTGATAACCGTTCCAAACAATCGAAACCTCCGAAGCCAAGTTCCTCCATCTTCATCAGCGTCTTCGCCTTGCGTAGCTCCGTCAGCACGACGTGGCTTCTTGTCTCGGACTCCATACTCCTTTATGCAGCACTCGAAAGCTTTCGCAGATGACTGTGTGAGATCTACCCTAGTTATGTTTTCGGTTTGCTTTCCTTTCCCCCCCTCAACAGAAGTATCACCGGCAGACACGAGTTCCTTGTTCGCATTTGACTCCTTGAGAGCTGCAACCGAAGAGCTCGATTTGCGTTCCTCTAGGTCACCCCACAAAATAAAGAGTTTCTCCCTCAGTAAGTTCAGGGTATCCGGGTTTCTTCTTAGACTGCATAGCGGTGAGTAATCAGAATGGAACAAGGTAAGAACGTAAAATCTTACTCTTTAGCGTCCATCTTTAGCAAACACTCAGCATCTCTGTCCGAAACAAGCAGTTTCATCGTTTCTCTCTTCGCTCCGGTAGTCTTTCCAGTCCTGGAATTTGCGTCCTCCACTAAAAGACAGAATATCCACTCCCATCTATCCACTTTTCTCATTCCGCATTCAATTTGTTGGCGTCGCCTGTCATCTTGATCACTCTCTTCATCACTCCCATCCGAAAGATCATCAAATTCGTCGTAAGGAACCGCGAAATCTTCCAAATTAGGTGGGAAAAAATCGACAACGCGGACCTTTGCACGACAACACACATTTTGGAATGGTAGATCTAAGGTCATGTTGGCGTTAGTGGTGGTAGTTCGACCCGTCCCCGCTAATATTTCCGACAATGGTATCACAGGTTTGGCCATGTGGGAACAAAGAACTAGATGGGAAAGTCAATACGGCAGAGAGAGCTGAACTCACTGGGGCACAGTTAACTCACTATGTTTGTTAGCCTCGAACCTAAGGCTCATGACAATGGACTTCGTATTTCCTGATTCGAATCTGGTTTCCTCTTCTTTACGTCTCTTTTGAGCTAGGTCCTTTGCCTCCTTACCCTCTTCTGTATGATTGACTCGGGGAGTGACGTCCTCCTTTTTGTTCTGTGCCTGCTCGCTGGCTCTCTTCTTCTGCTTCTTCTTAGTTAGGTCGCTTCCCTCATCATTGTCACTTTGCCTCTTCAGGGCTTTCCCGGTGTCCTGTAGAAAATCGCCCTTCTGATTCTCAAACTTTTTAACGTAAGCCCGCTTCCGTTTAAGAACATCCCTATAGCATTCATCTTTCATATCAGTAATCTTTTGCACGCAGACACGATCCGTATACACTCTATCTTCGTGCATCGCGCCCTCCATTTGACTACATTTGTCCAATTTGATATGCACGTTTCTGAGCTCGACATAATCTCCTGCCTTGATAGAGCTCTGCGCAACTCTGGAATGCGGCGGCCACAAAGTCACCCGAAGTGTTTGCCTTCCATAAGGTCCGGACCAGGAATGATTCGATCTCTGCGCAATATATCCATATTCGTCGCCTGGTCCACCAAAGCCATCCGAAGAAGGCTGGGCCCATTCATAATTAAACAGAGCATCATTTGAAGTGTAGTCGCTTATGTAGAGCTCCAATGCGGCGCTGCCAGTTGGGAACACCTTCACTACCTCCCCAACTATATCATAAAATTTGGCATATTGGACATCTTTGATGAGAGAGAACTTGCGTTGTTGTATTGCTGCTACTTGACGTACTGAAGCAAGACCTTGAGACGGACTTGGCCTAGTCGCTGGTGTCCGATGATGGCTCAAGGCATTGGCCAAATTGATAGCATAATGAACTTCTGCAGGACTCAGGACTAGAATGGTACCACACTTGGAAATTTGCGGCGGCGCTTTGCCCAGTGTAGACTTTGCTGGAATGGAATGACCATGAACAACAGCCCATGTAGAAAATCGACCTGAAAGCACCGTGAATAATCCGCTCCATGGTTTCGTCTAATGAGATCAGCTAAGGTGCACTATTAGGTACGGTATGCCCACACAAGTGTATCATACCTGTACCTGACGCAGGACGACAATGTCACCATTCCCTTGTATTTGTGGCAGCCCATCTTCGGATGGCCGGAAGAATTTGACCAATTGGCCAGTACTGGGAGATAGGTCACATAAAGTGAAAGAACACATGTAATCTTGATCAATACCATTAGCGGAAGATGCAACAGGGAACAGAACCAAGCAAGGAGAAAATAATCAGACCTACGCCTCTCGATTTGACGGGCGGGAGGAAATCTGTCACCACTCCTATGATATTGAGGTCTTGATTCACTTTCGTAGGGCACACGTCAAGAGTCACAAATCCTATGGGGGGAGATGCAGCCGTAGCCATTGCTCCAGATCAAGTAAAATGAAAATGAGTCTTTGACCTCTCTACCTGATAGTTCACGCCTATGCGAGTCGTCAACGATGGCACAACGCGTCCAGACCTTTCGTCTGATAGGGTGACGCGCCTGCGACGCGCTACCATGGCTGGTCACATGCGAGATGGGCTCTAGGCAGATCAAAGCTCTTGCTTGATGTTATCCTAAGGAGGTCTTTAATGCAATATCAGAGCGGCAGCCTTAAAGGATGACATATTATTAATATAAAGAGAACGCTCTTTGGTATGCGTGCATAGTCCGGAGGGGTTGACTGGGGTTCTGGCATATCACGTGTGGCAAACTGCGTCGACTCTTTTAACACGGCTCTTCAAATAGACGGTTCCGATCCCATCTTCACCTTTCGCTTTCCACCTCCAACCTCATTCGTCCTACAGTGTCAGCACCTTCGTCACTGAGGTCGTAGCGGTATCTCTTTGCTCACAGATCCCACTTCTTAAATCACTCGCCATTACCCTTTAGGAAAATCAAAATGGCAGAACGTTTTATCCCAGAACATCGTCGCACTCAATACAAAGCCAAGAACACATTCAAGCCTGAAGAGCTTCGCCGCCGTCGTGAAGAACAGCAGGTCGAGATTCGCAAGGCCAAACGCGAAGAGAATCTTGCAAAGCGGAGAGGTATCACCACTCGTGATGGCAATGTTGGTGTAGGTGCTCCTGGTGCCTCCCTGGGTGCTGCGCCGGATAGTGATGATGAGAGTGGGAACATCGAGAGCCAGGTTAGTCTTCGTTATTATCACCTCAACACGCCCAGTTCTCTTTTCTAGAAACATCGCATTGGGTTTTTGAGTGGGGCTTCCCTTATCGATTTTGTGCATCTGCGGACTTGACTTGCGAGGGGCTGTTATTCGCTGCTTTCGCTTGGTTAAGTTCCCTTGTTTGGTTTGTTTCGGTTGACTGGTACCTGTACCACAAACTCATGCTTGGTGTCCGTCCATACTAGAGGCTACGCTAATTCAAGTTCGATGTCATCCAGCTCAACGAGGAACTTCCTCAGATGGTTAAGGGGGTGTTCTCAGATCAGATCGATGCACAAATTCAGGCCACTACCAAATTTCGCAAACTCCTTTCCAAGGAGCGCAACCCACCGATCGAGAGAGTCATTGAAACTGGAGTTGTTAGCCGTTTTGTTGAATTCCTTCGCTCTCCCCACACTTTAGTGCAGTTTGAAGCTGCTTGGGCTCTGACCAATATCGCATCCGGCTCTGCTCAGCAGACCCAAGTTGTTATTGAAGCTGGGGCTGTTCCTATTTTTGTTGAGCTGTTGAGCAGCCATGAGCCAGACGTTAGAGAGCAGGCAGTCTGGGCTCTTGGAAATATTGCCGGTGACAGTCCCACATGCCGCGATTATGTCCTCAGTTCGGGTGCTCTTCGACCCCTATTGGCCCTCCTGGGTGACAGCCGTAAGCTTAGCATGCTTCGCAATGCGACCTGGACCTTGAGTAACTTTTGCCGTGGCAAGACTCCTCAACCCGACTGGAACACTGTTAGTATCCAAGCTATCCCAAAAGACGTTATTTATCTGACGTTTTGTTGCAGATCCTTCCCGCTCTACCTGTTCTTGCTAAGCTTGTGTACTCTCTTGATGACGAGGTCTTGATTGATGCTTGCTGGGCTATCTCATACCTCTCTGATGGAGCAAACGATAAAATTCAGGCTGTCATCGAAGCAGGCATTCCTCGCCGCCTTGTGGAACTCCTCATGCATGCATCAACCTCAGTGCAGACCCCTGCTCTCCGATCTGTCGGTAACATTGTCACTGGTGATGACGTCCAGACTCAGGTTATTATTAACTGTGGTGCTCTCCCCGCACTCCTTTCCCTTTTGGGTTCCACCAAGGACGGTATCCGCAAGGAAGCCTGCTGGACCATTTCGAACATCACGGCAGGCAATTCAAACCAGATCCAAGCCGTGATCGATGCCAACATCATTCCGCCGTTGATTAACCTTCTTTCTAACGGAGACTTCAAGACTCGGAAGGAGGCTTGTTGGGCTATCTCGAATGCTACTTCCGGTGGTCTCCAGAAGCCCGAGCAGATTCGCTATCTTGTCCAGCAGGGCTGCATTAAGCCTCTATGCGATCTCCTTGTTTGCCCGGATAACAAGATCATCCAGGTCGCTCTAGATGGTCTGGAGAACATCCTCAAAGTGGGAGAAATGGATAAGGATGCTAGCGAAGCTAATGGCGGAGACGGCATCAACCGTTATGCTCTATTTATCGAAGAAGCTGGTGGTATGGAGAAGATTCACGAATGCCAGAACAATGCCAACGAGGAGATCTACATGAAGGCCTATAACATCATCGAGAAGTACTTCTCTGATGAGGATGACGCTGCTCAAGATATCAGCGAGATTGCTCCTCAAGGGCATGGAGATAACGCATTTTCCTTCGGAACCCACGCTCAGCCATCAGGTTTCAGCTTCGCCAATGGCGGTGAATCAATGGACATGTAATCGGATCACTAAAACCACACGGCGGACAACATGGGATAACATTTTGTTCAAGGAGAAGAGTTCGATTCGTTGGTAGTTGGTTCTCAGTTCATGGTGCGATGCTAGACTTAGGGACGAAGGCTGGGAAGGTGGAGTTGGGGTCAAAAGTTGACAAATCTGGTCACTTTCACTGGTGGGCTACTCTGCAGATAGTGATAGGCAGTTGTTGGCTTGCAGATAATCTTGTCTTCCATGGGTTTCCTTCAGCCTCATCCTTCACTTCAAAATTGCATCCGTACGTTGATTCTAATTCACGTTAGCCCGACTTCGGGTGCATCTCCTCTGTCTACACAAGCTTCGCCTATGCTTTCTTTCTCAAATCTTCGAAAAGTATATTCAGCATCACTCATGTCAATGCCCCCTTACCCCTTCTATCCCCACACCCCAACCCCCGCGTGCCAATGATTAAAGATTCACCGTCATGTACTCACCCTTCCCAAAAAATACCCCCCTTGGCCTTTATCCCCCGCCATGCACGTCTTTTATGCTCGGCATTTATTCTCATCAGGCCAGGCTCATGTTCTCCGGACCTGTGGCTCAGGCCATGAGAGAAAAATGATTGTTCTGCTTTTGCTTTTTATAGAGGTGCTCGATATCCCCCAAAAGATGCCCCGTCATGTAACCAACCCACCCGCAACGCATGAGAAATGAAAAGAATAATTTGATGAATTGTGTTTGAAGCCATGCTAAGTGAAAACCGAAGGAAAAGGGTGTAGTGAAAATAGAAGGCCAGGGTATTTATTTACAAGTACTCCGTAGTTACCCTGTGATATTAGAATAAGGGTGAGGGTGGGTGGTGAATCACGTTGCTCGCTTAAGCGACATGGTCCCCTCATAGGCTACAATAAGCTACTGTCAAATATCATGCGTCGCGGTGCCAGAGTGGTTAATGGGTAAGACTCGAATTCACTGAATTTCGGCTATCTTATGGCTTCGGCCGCGCAAGTTCGAATCTTGTCCGCGACGAAAAAAAAATACAAATTTTTTTTTTTTAGTAGGGGATAATGAGCGTCGCAATTCTTCTCCCTCTTTTTTTTTTTAGGATGAGAAGATTGGTGGATAGCGGTGTTGCGATTTAGTGTGGAGAAGAGCTCGCGACGAAGTAATTTTTACTGTGACTGGGATTGAAGGGCCCAGTGGTCAATTACAAACTGCCAACCACAGCTTGAAAGAAAGAACGAGACTGCAACAATTACTTGAGAAGGGTAAGTCGATTGATATCCTTAGACGATTGACCTCATAAAATAAAATAAAAACTTTATCCTTACAGAAAGAATTAGAGGGCTAAAAAACGAAGATTGATATATCGCCGCCAACAACACCCACAATCCTCCACCACCAGGACCACCATCTCCACCGCATACATACCATCATGTCCACGAGCACCCCAACCCCATCCGACCCAACCGCCCGCCTCAAAACCACCCTCTCCCTCTCCCTCCTGCTCGCCTGCCCAATCCTCATCGCCCTACCACCACGAAAACTGGACTGGCACACCTTCGGGCTCGCATCGCTGTTTGTGTTCTCGGGGGGCTATGTGTTGAGGGGGAAGGGGGGTGGTGGGTTGATGGGAGGGAGGAGGGAGATAGAGGATGGGGAGGTGGGAGAGGAGATTAAGGAGAGGGTGTGGGAGGTTTGGAATTGGGGGAAGGGGGAGGGGGGGGATGAGGGGAGGGGAGGAGGGTAGGGAGTGCGAGTTGGGTGATTGTCTGTGGTATTGGATATGGGGGAAGGGGGGGCTTTTAGGTCCTGTGTTGGAAAGGTGGTGGGGGTTTCTCGTTATATGGCGTATATTTATAGATTCGTTTTCGGGTTATATTATGGGTGGAGGGAGGGAGGAGGGAGGAGGAGGTATGACTAACTATCTATCCACATCACCGCGCGTCTCTACGGATCGAGCTCTGTTCCGTTTGCTGTTGGGGAGGGAACTGAGGGCAGAGAAGGGATATATATATGTTGAGATGCTTTCTCGTATGTATGATGATACAATCAACCGATACCTGTACAGCACATACAACTATTATCGCAAGCAAAAAAAAAAAAAAAAGAAAAAATTTAAAATTTGAGAGCCAGTACGGATATAAAAAAAAACCCCCCGTGGTAGGTAGGTAATGCACAACATCCATCCGTCCATCCATCATCATCAATGCAAATAAATCCACATGATCCGAAACACAAATGAGAAACAGACAAACAAAAAAAACCCTCAAAACTCCGAATCGTGTGTTGCTCCACTCCATTTTACCCCCCCTTCTGCTTTCGTTTTCTTTGTTTTGTGGTAATGTATGTACATACATTGATACATGGAGGGATAAAAAAACAAAACGCCTGCCTGTCTGCCTGTGCATCGTCCTGGTTTTGGATATGATGTGATGGCGGACGTGAAAGATGGTGATGACCTGAGAGAAACGGGAGAGGAAGGAAAATTTCGATTGCTTTAATTTTTCCTTCCGTGGATCTAAGTTGTCGCGTATGATTTGGTGTGTTTTCCCTTCTATATCATTCTCAATCTCGCCATTGGTCTTCTGTCCTTAATGATCCCTCTCTCCCAAGGAGTCTCTGAGTCCCTGGCTTCTTCCTATCTGTACCGGCCTCGACTTTGCTCCTGCTCCATCCCCAGCTACTCCGTCGGAGTGGCCTTTGTGCATTGCTGCTGTTGTGGCTCTCCTCATCAGCACTGACATCAGCATCCTCCTCATGGCTGCTACCATCGTACGCGTCTGCAAACTGGTTATCGTCATCGTAATCCTCATCGTCGTTTCCGAAGTAAGTGTTTTTATCATAGGATGGATGAAGCGTCCGCATAGACATCCCACCGTCGCTGTGCGGACGATCGTCATGCAGAAAATCTGTATATTTACCTGGATGGCGGCCTAGGACCTGGTCGGCTTTTGAGAAGGATTGACGGCTCGTGGTGGGGACGGAGGCGACGCCTGGTGTCGTGCTGAGGTAATGACGGTCTGGTCTTTCGTCCCGTGCTGGCCAGCTCGCTGAGGATTCTGGGACTATTGTGCTGCTATGCCCATCCCAGGAAGACCCACGCTCCATCTTCGGCGAGACCGTCGTATTGCCCCAGCCCGCTCGCCTTTCTTGCTCCTCCTGCGCTCGCCACTGCTCCTCTTGTTCGCGAAGGAGCACCTCCCTTGCCTCAAGCCATCTGGGATTGGGCTCCCAATTCCACCCATCGCCTGTGCTGTTGCAGACCGGGAGGCACCAGAACCATGGATTTGGGCCAAACAGGTGAAGGAGATTACCCCGCCATCCCAGATCAAAGGCATTGGGAAGCTTCTCCATGAGCTTTTCCTCGAGGTACTTCTCGTAGCGGTCGCGCTCGCGGTCACGCTCAAGATCGTTGTAATTGCGGTGGAGGGAGGCCAGTGCTGTAGAGGACTGAAAGCTAACCTGCGAAGGCCGTTCCATGCCTTCCTCCGCTCTGGCCGTGCTAGCCGAAGTGTTGGCATTCATCTTCTGCAGTTGCTGAGCGTAGTTTGGTGCGGGATAACCTTCGTTGACATAGTTCTGTTGTTGACCCCGCAAAGACTTCCGTAGAGGTGAGAGATACCGAACTCTTTCTAGACACTCGATTGTCGTTTGATTCTTCAAGGCCAAGCTTAAATGCCATCCCGTGAAGCCAGAAAGGACCAGCCCGATGATGCCCGAGATCACAGCCAGAAGGACGTAGTTCACTGGCATGAGAGTCTCCATGTACTGGTCATTGATAAGGATATTCCCCCACAACCAGATAGCCGTAACAGCAAAGCAAACCCAACAGAAGATAGTAGTATAGATGAGGAACAGCAAGAATGCTTTATAATTGCGTAATCCGAGACAATTTGCCAACCAGGGGCAGTGGTGGTCCATCTTCAAGACACATCGGTGGCATGTCGAACAGTGATGGGTCCGGTCTGGTTTCCTGTACTGGCACTTCTTACAGTACCGCGTCGAGCCGGTCGACTTGACAGTGAAAGACGTAGCACTCGGCGCCTCTTGCGTAGGGAGATGACTGTAACCATTCGACGATGTAAGAGGAGAGCCAGGATCCGTAGAGACAGCAACAGTATATGAAGCGTTTGCTAGGAAATAGAGCAGTATCCCCAGAAAAGATGACAAGAACCCTGAGTGAGACGCGATCAGTTTTCCGCTGAACCGCAAAAAACCTAGAACGAAAACACACCTCTCCATGCACTCTTCTCTCTCATCACCTTTAAACTTATGGAGGACTCCACAAAAAGAGCCCAGGTCGTCACTCCATACACGAATGCCAGTGGGAAGTACGTTACGATGCTGCAGGTGGCGCGCTCGCATCGCCGCGCGAAACTTTTTCGGCGGTGCCTGTAGGATGGTGAAGAGGGCGGAGATGGCGTTCCCAGAGTCGCCATCTGGAAGAAGTGAAGTGGGTTTGCGTGGAAAAGACGTCGTAAGCACCCTTGATGTGCGCTTGAATGTTGCAACTGGTACCGTAGAGAGGGCTGAGGCTTGCGCGTGTATTTTTCTATTTATGTATTGAGGCTCAGCCTCTCCTGGAAAACCGCTCAAAAATTAACGCCAGCGCAGTCAGTCAGAATGGCTTTTAAAGGGGGTTTTTAATATCATGAAGCGTAGCAGGATATGTATTGGATTGCATAGATCGATGGGTTTACGTCGTCACGTGCATCTCAAGTTAATTTATGTACAGCTTTTATCACCCATGTAGCAATGCGCTCTGGGACACTGGAAGCAACTTAAATACGATGACATGCAACACAAGAACTAATAATACTCCGTAAGAGAGGAAAAAAAGACAATAATCTAAAAGGACCTGGTCGTAGTAACCTAAAGAAATGGTTCAAGGGATATAGGCGAAAAGAAGTCTCGTTTCCTTGATGTGGTGTTGGTGAGATGGAGATTCCCTAGATCACACCAATTGCTGATGGGCTGCGGTACGGGAGTCAGCTTCATCGAGCGTTCAGCAGGGTTACCGGGAGAGAATGCGTACCAAGCAACTTAAATGCTTGCACCATGAGCACTTCACCCTGTACTTATAGAAGTTATTCAGCAGCACAATGAATCCAATCAATACTCCAACCAACGCTGCAGCCCTCAAAAGCCACCATGCCCACCAGAGCGGCTTCCTTCCCTTAAAGAAACCGACAGGCTGTTTCGCGAAGCCAACGAAGCCTCCTTCGGACCCATATCGCTTGGTAGTAGAGACAGGAGCATACGGAGGCTCGTCGCCAATTCGTCGTCTCAGTGCATTAGGTGAATGCATTAAACAGAGGCCGAGTGCAAGGCCCATCATGAAACCCCCGATATGGGAGAAATTGTCAAGACCTGGAAGAAGACCAAGGACAAAAGAGATCACAACATCAATGGCCACGAATGAAAGGTCTTTTACTGGCGTTGGCCTCTCTCCCCAGGAGTAAAGGATTTCCAGCAGCACAAGTGCGAGAACGCCAAAAAGAGCCCCTGATGCTCCGCTAAGATTCAAAGTTAGAAGATATCTCGGTAAATAAAGTGGGACTGGAGACATACGTCGAAGCTATGCCATCTGGCGCAAAGTTGCCACCCAGGACAAAACCAAAGATGCCGCTAGAAAGATAAACGACAGCAAATCTCAAGGGACCAATTATCTGCTCCATGTCTCTTCCCAGTGTCATCTGCAACAGCATATTAAAACCTATGTGGATAATTCCAGCGTGCAAGAACATAGGAATGATAAATCGGAACCACTGGTTGGGTTGGGGGTTTGCATTCAAAGAACCACCTGGTACTGGATTTGGAACGCCACTAAAACCGCAAAGATCAGAGAGCTTGCAGTCCATCGATGGACTATTTAGATCCGAGGTTGTGGTGTTAGGACAGGGCCATTGAATCAGAATCGCGGAGTCTTGCACGCCGGGAGTACTGCGCATACAAGGCACAAAACGGGCACCCATATTAATGAGGACGTAGGACGAAGGGCCAATCATAGGATTAAACTGAGGGTGAATTGCAATCGGAGACTTGGTCAAGATGGCTGCAACCGTCAGAATCACACAAGGAAGTCGGACCATAGTAGCATACCGTTCTTAATCAACTCGCCTAGGAAAATACAAACCTGTAATGTCGTAATCACGTATACAAACCACGGGATGCGCTTCTTGACGGGCGGAAGCTTGCTCCTCTGGTTCCGCTTTCCTCCGCTGTCATCTCCCAAGGGACCCGGTAATTGTTCCTCCGATCCAGGAAAATATGGATTGGGTATCTGAGGATGCGGCCGCAAAGGAATGACATCTGAAAACTGGTCTTGCTCTTGTATTCTGCTGTTTTTGCCATAATACTGTGTCTCACTACCAAGGGATTGTTGGCTCTCTTGCGCGTGGGATGGATAGACATAGGTATGATCGTCGAATGGCGAGGAGTTCGAGGATCCCGGGGTCATGGTGTTCGTTAGTCCCGATGAACGTGAATCAGGTGGAAGCGGCGGAAGAGGAGGGGTATTGTCGTGTTCATTTGACCATGCTGGGTTATAGTAATCATTTGCTGCCATCGTAGAGAAAGGTCGTCCGGAGAGCGAGCAGCTCCGCAACGAAGAATTCGTAAGGCACTTGTGCCGACGTGTGCGAAGAGACGTGAATGATTATGGTTGTCCAACGTTGACGAGACGACGAATTATCCCCCACAGACGTAGCTAATGACACTTGAACAACAATCCTCCCTTATGCTCCTGGATCTGGTTTCGAGATATAAAGGGATTTCGGTAGTCGTGGGGTTCTTCGTAGATCCGGCTGCAGTACGGGTCAAATGGTAGGGCTAACCGGACTAAAATAGAGTGAAGAGTTTGAGGTCCGTTTCGACAACGACAAGGTCAAGATGAAGGAATGTACACAAGCAATGTGTAAGTGAAGATTGAATGAGAGTGATAGGTTTGTTGTCGTCTGGGATGCAGGACTGGACGCGCCGACTTCCCTCAAGCCAATGAGGTCACTAGGTACAGATTCAGTTGACTTGCAGTGTGTTTGTTTCAGGCGGAAGGCACAGACGTTGCAGAAACCCTCAAGCTCTCAAAATCCGGAATATGCTCCGTAACATTTCAAGTGAAGACGAATGTAGAGAGGTCTGGGTATCTATTTCAGGGAATCTTCAACATCTTCAGGAGGAGTGCTGAAGAAGGCTGACAACTACTCCTACACGCGTACAGTGGCTATGCTGAGATGCAGCAGCCACGACTGCTGCCAAAAATACCCAAGGATCCAGCCTGTGCTCAACCGTACGCTGTCCCAACGCATACCTCAGAATATCTCCGCTAACATGAAATCATGCCAAGATGCCAAGGGCATCTCTCGCGTTAAGTCTGTAATTAATCAAGTCGCGTCGCGTTCATGTCTTGTCAATAACATATTTTCAATATATGCTGTTTGCATCCCTCTTTCACTCTTTACCTCCACCATTCTTTGGGGATCTGGTGTTCTGTATACCTTGGACAATATGCCAGCTGCCACGATAACTGCCCAGAAGAGGGTGCTTGGAGATTCATCTAGGAATGTTGCCCCTTCTCCGAAATCCGCAAAGAAACGCAAGCTGGACGCGTTTTCAAATTCCACCAACAGACTTCAGAGTTCCCAGGGCGGCCAGAATGGCAAATTGCTCTCTAGTCAGCCTAAAAGCCAGTTCGAGGAGGTGCTGGAGAAATTGACCCAGGATATATCTGGTTTGAAACAGCGGAACTCTGAAAAGGACCAGCAATGGCATCGACCGAGCCTGGACGACTTTGATGATAAAGGTAGTTTGTGCTTCCAGCAAATTGAAACGGAAGAGGGCAATCTAACTGGTGGAAAGACCGCAATCCAGTTATTTGGTGTTACTGAGGTATGGCAGCTTCGCAGGTCTGAATGAGAATTCAAAATGTTAATAGGATGCTGCCGTCATAGACCGGTCACTCAGTGTTGCTTCATGTCACAGACTTCCTGCATTATCTCTATGTAGCCGCACCTATTTCTTTCCAGAAGCCGGATTGCGACGGCTTCAAAACATATCTCGAGTCTCAGCTTGCCCAACATCAACCAGCCATTGCTTCTGTTCAGATGGTTCTAAGGGAAAATCTTTACGGTTTCCAAGGAAATCAAAAGAGCCCATTTTTGAAGATATCTGTGACCGACCCGAAGCTCATTGGCAGGCTGAGGGCAATGATACAAAGCGGCGGTGCAAACTGGAGGGGCATGTGGCCAAGCTCGGGCGACGGGGAAGTGTTGACCTTTGACAATCTTCAGTACGTGTTGAGATTTATGGTTGATACAAAGGTCGGGAACTCTTGCTTCATAGGCAGGGACGATGTGTCTGCTTTTTTGCTTGTGCTAACTGGTACTTACAGATGGCGGGCATGTCATGGGTGGAAGTGCCTGCGGGGAAATACCGCATGGTTCCAGCGAAAGATCAGCAGTCAAACTGTCAGATTGAAGCTTGCGTTAACTACCGCGATCTAATCGCTCACCCTTCGGACGGTGAATGGGCAAAGATGGCACCTCTACGCACCCTTTCCTTTGATATTGAATGTGCAGGTCGCAAAGGAATTTTCCCAGAGGCTAACCAGGATCCCGTGATACAAATCGCCAATGTGGTCACCCGATACGGTGAGCCGAAGCCATTTGTTCGAAATGTTTTCTGCCTTGATACTTGCAGCTCGATTGTCAACACTCACATTCTTGAATTCAATGACGAGGGACAGATGTTAATGAAATGGAGGGACTTTTTGGAGGAGGTCGATCCGGATGTCATCATTGGGTACAATATTGCGAACTTCGACTTTCCATATCTGCTAGAAAGAGCAAAACATTTGAAATTACGACACTTTCCGTATTGGACTCGAATGAGGACTACCTACTCACAAGCTAAAGAATCAAACTTTTCGAGCAAGCAAATGGGTAATCGAGATACAAAGGCCACAAATACAAACGGACGGCTGCAATTAGATTTACTCCAACTCGTTCAAAGAGACCACCAATTGCGAAGTTACACTCTCAACTCTGTGTGTGCACACTTCCTTGGGGAGCAAAAGGAAGATGTGCACCACACGATGATCACCGAGTTGTTCAACGGAACCCCTGAGTCAAGGCGGCGATTGGCGGTTTACTGCTTAAAGGATGCTTATCTCCCGCAACGTCTGATGGATAAGTTGATGTGTCTTGTCAATTACACTGAGATGGCTAGGGTCACTGGAGTCCCATTCAATTACCTTCTCGCGAGAGGGCAGCAGGTGAAATTCTTGAGCCAACTGTTCCGGAAGGCGGCAGAGCAGCAGCTAGTCGTCCCTAATATAAGGAGCGAAACAACGGACGAACAATACGAAGGAGCTACGGTTATCGAGCCAACTAGGGGCTATTACGATGTTCCCATTGCTACGCTTGATTTCGCATCTCTATACCCAAGTATTATCCAGGCGCATAACCTATGCTACACGACCCTCCTCAACAAGAGAAGCGTAGAACTAAACAAATTCAAGAAAGACGTCCATTACATTATCACACCGAATGGAGATATGTTTTGCAAAGCCGATGTGCGAAAGGGATTACTCACGACTATTCTGGAGGAGCTCCTGTCTGCAAGAAAGAAGGCTAAGAAGGAGTTGGCAATCGAAACGGACCCCTTCAAGAAAGCTGTCCTTAATGGTCGACAGTTGGCGCTTAAGATCAGCGCAAACAGTGTATATGGACTGACGGGCGCAACGGTTGGAAAGCTCCCTTGCTTGGCGATTGCGAGTAGCACAACCAGCTATGGACGTCAGATGATTGAGAGGACCAAGGAAGAGGTCGAACATCGCTACACAATCGCAAATGGATATTCTCATGACGCCAAGGTTATATATGGTGATACTGACTCGGTTATGGTTAAGTTCGGACCTAAAGATCTGGCAAAGGCTATGGAACTAGGCCAGGAAGCGGCTTCTTTCGTTTCCTCCAAATTCATCAACCCGATTAAGCTTGAATTTGAGAAAGTGTACTTTCCGTATCTTTTGATCAACAAAAAGAGATATGCCGGCCTGTATTGGACAGGAACGGAGAAATACGATAAGATGGACACTAAAGGTATCGAGACAGTACGTAGGGACAATTGCCGGCTTGTGCAGAATGTGATCGAGACAGTCTTGAGGAAGATTCTCATAGATCAAGATGTGCAAGGGGCTCAGGAGTAAGTCTTTTGTGACAGATGAGATTACTCCTTTTATTGACGTCCACTTTTAGCTACGTCAAGGATACTATCTCGGATCTTCTGCAAAACAGGATCGACATGTCTCAACTGGTGATCACAAAGGCCTTGACTAAGAACGATTACACTGCCAGACAAGCGCACGTTGAGCTTGCTGAACGGATGAAGAAACGTGACGCTGGATCTGCGCCGACACTGGGAGACCGTGTGGCATATGTCATTGTTAAGGGTGCTGGTGGAGCAAGAAACTACGAGCGGTCTGAAGACCCACTTTTCGTGTTAGAGCACAATGTACCGATCGACACGAAGTACTACCTCGACAACCAGCTAGCTAAGCCATTAGGGAGAATATTCGATCCTATTCTAGGTGATAAGAAAGCTGGACAACTTCTTACTGGCGAACATACCCGCTCTATAACAGTCGCTGCATCTTCAGTTGGCGGTTTGATGAAATTTACCAAGAAGACTCAGACCTGCATGGGTTGCAAGAAGCCTCTGACAGGCAAGGAAGAAAGCGCTGGAGCGGTCTGCGAGAATTGCCGCCCTAGAATTGGGGAGCTATACCAGAAGACACTACACAAAGTCTCAGACCTAGAGGTGAGGTTTGGAAGGTTGTGGACGCAGTGTCAGAGATGCCAGGGTAGCATGCATTGTGAGGTTATCTGCAGCAGTAAGGACTGTCCTATTTTCTATATGAGGATGAAAGCCAAGAAGGACGTGGAGGACGCTGGGAAGGAACTGACGCGGTTTGATCATGACCTTGGTGCTTGGTGAGAGCGCTATGAACGGTAATTATTGAGTGACTTCTCTACCCTGTCAAAAATGCTTACGACTGATCCTTGAGATGTTACATAATGTTTTGTACTGGTACTGCTAGATCAGTGAGATCAGTGGGTAGAGTTTTCTCAATTTCGGCGTTAAGAGTGGTCACGTTGGTTTGACGGTCTACCGCAAAAAGACAGCTATCTATATTACTTTCTCAGTCCATTCGTCTTGCATCCCCCTTTCTTGAACTCCACACACTCAGGAAAGGTATCCAAAAAAAGATATTGGTGTCAAAAGATATTGGTGTCGATTCCTTCAATCTAGGACGCGATGCATGAGCGCACGACTTGCTCCTACGAACCGCAAATACAGCGTCTTCTTCTCGTGTAAGAACATTGTCGGCACGAACGGGAGGTCATACAGGTCCAGCAAATCTCCAATCATTTGATCTATCTCAGTCCGTTAGCTTTTGTCAAGTGGGCTTTTTTCGATAGGAGGGGCCAGGGGGGTTAGCACGAACGATCTAGGTCCTGGATCTGCCGACCTGTCTGCGGCACATGCTGGGGAACCTTGCCGTCAGACAAAGGAAGAGGCTTCAAGGCCTCATCGAGTTCAGTGGAGTTTCTGTTCCAGTTGCGGATCTGGAGCCTAATCCTTCACTTTGTCTTCAGCATGGCAGAGCCATATTCTTCTCATCCCCAGAAATAATACTGGTGGGTCACATACCCTTCAACCTGCCTCCTCAAACCCACTGCCCCATCTCCATCCTGCTGCGTGTTATACCCTAGACGAATGAATGCCCTCATCTCATCGCACTCCTTTGCCAGTCTATCCAGGTGGTTTAGCAGACCTATCACGAGGGTTGTTTGGTCTTGGTACATATAAAACTGGTACTGTAGCTGCTGATCTGGGTTCGGGACCTGGAGAGGAGCTGTGGGTACGGATGTGGGTGGGGGAGGCCGCTTTTTGAGACCGCAGGGATAGGGGTATTGTTGATTTCGAAATGAACTTGACAGCCGGTGGGGAGGGCTGCTCTTGTGTGCGGGTGAGTAAGGATGGCGTGCTATTTGGGGCGGTGGTTTTGTTGGTGAGTGGTCATGTGATAACTGTTGGGGTTGTGTGTAGTAAACTGTTTCCGTATCGGCTGCTAGTACCGATGGAGGTTGTTGTTCTTGGCTTTGCTGAAAGGGAGATCTCGTGGAGGAGCAAGTGATGTGGTGGATGGTGTTGGGAGAGGCGTGTTTGGATTGAGATTGAAGGTCGTTATTGTTGTTATCATCATTGGTGAGGAGTTGCGAGGGATCGATTGAAGTGGATGATTCAGGGGAGCAGACGAAATTGAGATGGGCATCGGCAGAGTCAGCAAGGGATATCTGATCGTAGAGCTCCGCTGGCTCCTGGTGTTCGTCCATTGCCACAGATTCCTGATGAGTGTGTATGTATGTATGTTTCAGCAAGCCAGGCTCGGACTCTCTCTGGTAGAATCCCAGCGCTCAGAACCATGGCTTGACATCAAATGTTTTATATCAATTTTTCTAATCCTCTGAAGTAGGGACGAACCTGTTTGCGGGAAATTGGCCTGGATGGGTTCGTAGGGATTTGAGCGGTTCTTGCCTTCCAATGGCTCCGTTCTTTCCCGTTTCTTTGTTCTCTTCCTCCCTCAGAAGGATGTGCATTTATGTATGTTTAAGACAGTCACCCACGCACAGCCACATACCCTTGAACAGGCTACTCTTTTTCTGGGTGTGGTCTGAGGAGTCTTAGGGTGCTTGTTCACGCATATAGGGTATTAGAGGAGCGTTAGTCTGCGGAATGGCACAGGAGTGTACTGCGTGGTTTTTTTCTCTTTCGGCGAACGCTTTAGGCTGGGATCCCCTCTCTAGAAGTTTTACAGTAGTGGAGTCAGTGCTCTCGTTTGAGATATTTAGCACGCATCTAGAATCCACGAATATGAGTTGGTTGGAATAGCTCTGTAGCTTTTTGTGGTGGTGCTCCGAAACAGGGAGGAAGCCCAAAAAAATATTGCCGCCGTGATGTTTTTGTGCTCTCGCGGTCTCAAATACAACCCACCGGATTTCCAACCATCTTCGATCAACACGCACAACGCCATGGCGACCCTTCCAGAGAGACCTGCAAAGAGCGCAAAATCGCCGAAGAGCGAAGACAGGAAGCCAGCAAAACATATTCCATGGAAAGACGTGAGACAGATATCCACACTACACTCGATATCGTTTTCGGAAGGGCTGACCGAGGATCGCAAAACGCAAAATACAGATATTCGAACGCCACATCTCTGTCGTAGAAGGGCATTTAAGGATGCTGGAGATGTTGCAACAACATACGGTGCCGCAGACTGCGGATTGGAATGTAATCACGCCGATGGTGGAGCGGACGAGAGAGATGGTTAGGCATACGGAGGATGCGGCTGCAGTTAGTGTGGAGGGTTGGGACGCTACCACTGGTGATAGAAACAACCCTGGGAATGGCCATGCTGCGGAGGGAGCCCAGGTGAACGGCTCTAGAGCACCTAACGGCATGAAGCAAGCTTCATCCAAGAAGCGCACCTCTACCGACCGCTCTCCGGACTCCGTCTCAGGCCGTGTCACAAAACGTGCTAAGAAGCTGCGAGCTCCCAAAAAATCAGACGGCGACAACGACTCCTCCACCACCACGCAGGAGAAGAGCGAGAAAAAGAACAAAACCACCAAGCCAGCCGTCGAATTCGAAGACATCTCCGCAGAAGTCGAAGCCCGCCTCCGCGAAAAAGAAGAAAAGCGCCGCCGAAAAGACGAGCGGAAGCGCCGCCGCGATTCCGGTGACTCCACCACTGCCACTACCCCTGTCTCCGAGGGCCTAGGCGTTAGCATTGCGAATGGGATTTCTACTTCTCCTGCTGGGGCTGCGGGTGTCGTCCCCGTGGAAACTGAGAAACCGAGGAAGAAGAAAATGAGGAAGGATAGTGTGGTTGCTGTCGATAGCGACTCGAATGCGAATGTGAATACGGGGGATGGGGTCGAAGCTAAGGAGAAGCCAGTGGGGAGGAAGGGGGGGAAGGGAGTAGAAGGGAAGGAGGAGGAGGGCGCCGGGAAGAGAGGGAGTGTGGGCAGTCGAGAGGTGGAGGCCAGGACGAAGAAGCGGAGGAAGAGGGATTCTTAAAATGTTACGGAGTACACGGCTTATTGGATCCGGGCTTGAGCAAAGAGCACACTAGGGATTTGCATCTTGTGGAAAGATAGTTTGGGTGTGTTGCTAGTTCAAGGAGGGAATGTGAGGGGAATGTCTAGCTGTAAATAGGAAATCACAGCGTTGAACGCTTGCGCAGACAGAATGAAGATTCTCAGAGATAATGGGCAGGCCAATTCGGAGGATCCAAGAAGAGGACAGAATACAGCGCCATTTCTCCCTCCTTGACACGATGCCCGTCTCGAATTCACTCCCCGGACGAACTCTTTGCTGACTAAGCCACCGATGCGGAATGATGATAAACCGCTTCTGCGCTCTTCGCCACAAGGCGACAGCAGCAACAGCAACAATCATATCAAGAGCAGCGACTTGACAAGACTGGGAACGAGAAGGCCAATCACGACGGCAAGTTAAGATTGTTGCTGGTAGAGAGTGAAGGGGAATTGAAAGGGTGTTTGGATCAGAAAGAGAGAGAGGAGGGAAGGAAGATGTCGACGAGGGGACAGTTTAATACAAAGTCTCCGACTATCCGGCGGATCCGTGAGTTTCCTCTTCTTCTACACTACAGAGCTATATCCTCCGCGACATTCGCTCTAACTAACAACCCATCCACCTCAGTCCGCGAAGCCTCCGAACTCTCCAACACTCCATCCCCAGACTTCCACGCCGCGCCGCTCGACGACAACCTCTTCGAATGGCACTTCACCCTCCGCGGACCGCCCAGCACTCCATACTCGCACGGGCTCTACCACGGACGAATCCTCCTCCCACCCACATACCCCCTCCGCCCGCCCTCCTTCCGCTTCCTGACCCCATCCGGGCGCTTCGAGACCAACCGCGAGATCTGTCTCAGCATCAGCGGACACCACGAAGAGACATGGCAGCCCGCGTGGGGGCTGCGGACGGCGCTGGTGGCGCTGAGGGCGTTTATGGAGGGAGAGCCTAAGGGCCAGGTGGGGGGGCTGGAGTGTAGTGAGGGGGTTCGGAGGAGTTTGGCGAGAGAGAGTAGGGCGTGGTGTTGTTTGGCGTGTGGTGGGAGGAGGAATGAGGAGTTGGTGCTGGGGGAGGAGTGCGAGGAGGGGTTGCAGGAGAAGGTTCCGGAGGGGTTGAGGTTGGGATATCGGGATGAGTTGATTGGTTCTAGTACCACGACAGACACGCCTTCTCCGAGCACCACAGACCCTACACCTACACCTACCAAATCCACACGCTCATCTTCTCAACCTCCACCACCATCATCAACAACAACCACCACAATCCCCGCTCCCCAACCCCCTCCCACCACCACCACCACCACCGCCGCCGCCGCCGCCTCCACATGGATCGACTCCGCTATCTACGCAATCGCATTCCTCCTCGCCATCATGATCGCACGGAGGGTATGGGGTGTTTCTCTGATGGAGTCAGAGGGTGAGTATTAAATTAAAATTAAAAAAGAGCGAGTTTCCCGATGATTGAGGGATGCACTTTTTTTTGGCTTTGGCTTTGGATATTAATCGATTTATTTGGTTCTCTTACCGTTGGGCTTTTCTTTCTCCGGAGGTTTTTTTTCCTTCTCTCTCTTCCTCTCTCCCTCTCTCTCTCTCTCTCTCTCTGTGTTGGATACGTTGGGGTGGGAAAGGAGGGATACCTATATCTTTGTTTTATTGGGCGTTTTTTTGTTGTTGGCAGCGACAGCGGCGGCAATGGCGGTGCTGGAGGGTTATTTCTCCCCCCTTCTCTCTCCCCTCTCTTTTTTTTTTTTGGGTCTGATATGCAGGATAGAAAAAGCGAGACAACAAAAAAAACAAGGGACAATGGGCCCTTCCTAAGAGAGATCTATCTGTATTAAATCCTTTCTCGAAACCCCTTATTTTTTTCCTTTTTCTTTTAGGGTTGTTTGGGTTTATCGAGGATGGCGGATATCTTTCATTGACCTAGAAATACATGATCTCAACCCCCCTTCCCCCCATCCCCTTTTTTTCCCCTCTAAAATTTACCCATTTTCAGCTCGTTTCTATGGATGCATGACTATGTCCCCTAAACCATGACCCCCTAACATCGACAAACCTATTGATCTTTATGTGTAGAAAAAGCCAAAGCCAGCAGCAAAAAGAAAAAACCAACCAAAACCAAAAGCCTTCATAAAAACCTGCAGAAAACCAACCCCACCAACCCACCTACGGATCCCTCACATCCGGATCAATCAACATCCAAAACCACTCCTCCGTCAAATACCCCTCCCCTTCAACCTTCTTCGCCACCTTGGCCTTAACCATCCAATCCAACAACAACCTCAACTCCCACTCCTCAACCGCGGGTCTCAGAGCCCTCACCGCCTCCAAAGCCCCAATACCCGGCCTTAGTGCCAACATGGACATGACCGCGGCGAGCACCTTCCACCACATGACAGCGACGAAATTGCCATGGATGTCGTACCAGAGCGGGATAGGTTTGTTGTTGTCGCTGAGGTGGGCGCAGGGGGGGTGCGGGAGGGGGATGAGGGGGTTCCCGTAGATGTAGGTTTTGGTGGGGCGGATTTTGATCTCAAAACGGAGACGTCTCTTGTCGATGTTTCGGGAGGCGTAGCCTTCGATGAGGCCGGATTTGATGACGGGCATGGTGGAGGGGATGAGTTCGACGCGGCCGTGGGCGACCATGTTGTTGAGCGCAAGCATGTCTCCATCGCGGGTCAGGAGGGGGACTTCTGCGGTCTTGTGTTCCACGAATAAGGAGTCGAGTTTCCTCTTGAACATCATTGCACCTGCGAATTGTGACTCGCTGATCTGTTTCTTGAGGGCGTAGAAGAAACTGTCGGCGAGATCGAAGTTGCGGCCTGGTAGGGTCCGGTCGGCTTTCACGTGGGTCAGGACTTTGCGAGTGCGGAGGTTGTAGACTGCGTCATCGATCATGTCGCTGAGAGGGAGGAGCTTCTCCTTTGCTTTTTTCCCGTTGTAGAGATGGACAGAGGTGATGGTATTAGCCTATGGAATATGGTTAGAACCGAGATCAAAAAGGCAAGAGATGAGAAACTACAAACCCGGACAAATGACTCTGTCAACAGCAGCCTCTCTGCCCGCTGTTCTTGGGTCCGATGCAACGGAATTACAAGGGGGATTGATCTCGCAATTGCCTTGCGCCTATGAACGAGCGTGACGTGGCCGAGGTATTCCTCTCTCCAGGGAACATTTGGCTCAGGATCGTCTCTAATCTTGAATAGCTGTGTGAGCTGTGCGCGTGTGGCTGGCAGGCTAGGCACGGATTTTGAGCTTTTCTCGGTGGTCAGTATATCTATCTCCATTCTATTTTCAAGTTTTAAATTCTTACTCTGGCATATCCAAATTCGCAAGGGCCCAATCAACAACAAGGTTCCAATTGTGCTCCCTCAGATTATCGTAGTCTATAGGCGGCAATTTCTTCAGCTTGTAAGCAACAAGGAAAGCCTCTTGGAAATCCCGCTGCAGCTTTTCCATGTGGAGCTTGTTGGTTGTACGGATGCTATTCCATCGCTTTCGGATGAATTCTTGGTCATATTGAGGAAAGAGTCTGTTGATGATAACCCAATCGATAATTCGCTCCGTTCCTCCAATGAGAGTGCGGATAACAATAACAGCAATCAGCAGTCTTCTTGCCGTTGCCGGCGGTATATACCGGGCAGACATTGGTCCGCGGAGACGACGTTCCCTTGGGCCTAAACGCTCGTCAGTCATCCGCTAAAACCACATGAAGAAGCTACGGGACAAACTCACCAGAACCTATTTCATACTCAACCTCAGATCCTTGGATAATAGGCGTCGCCTCCATGGCGGTCAATTTACGAGTCTTGTACACTCTGGTCGGATCCATACGGAAAGACTTTCGACCTCCTTTGATGAGGTACCCCAATTCGTCGTCATTGTCCGTTGGAACATCCAAGTCTGGAGGCTCATCTAGAGTATACAACTTGGCATGATCAAGAGACACTGCATGACCTGGCGATTGATCCCCCGGGACAATCATTTCCGGAATTATGTGGTTGATAAAGCGAGAGTCAGGAGTCCGAAAATGAACCCCTATCCCTCTCTCTTCCCACCTCATTACCTCACTGACCTCGTATTCAAACTTTGTCCTCGGGAAATCACGATAAGGATCTGCTTCGCGTTTTGGCCGGCGACCTCTCGCATGGGACAAAATATCTTCCAGGGATTCAGGGATACTAATCACAAGTCTGGCCGGTTGACGGACTGTCACCAAAAAATCTGTCCCAAATGTACCGGATGGGCGATGAAATGTTTGAGTTGGAGCAGTAAGCGTTGTGTATTGATGGATTACGTTATGTTCTCGATCGAAGTTTTCTGGTCCGAGGGTTTCATGCCAGAGAAATGTTTTCGATCGACTGAATCCATGGAGACGTGAAACACGGCTGGTACCCTGATAGATCATATCCAATGCCTCCTCTGGTCTATAACCCCGTCGAGTCAGCTTGAACGCAGCCTTCTCTTTTCTCATTCTCTTCCTCTCATCCCTTCGCTTTTCATACTCAATTCTCTCAATTTTTCTCTCCCTGGCTTTCCGTTCCCTCTCTAGTTTCCTTATCTCTGCTCGCTCCTGCTTCTCTTGTAACTTCTGCAACACGCCGTCCGGCAAGAAAAGCCGTGGTACTTCGACTTTGGCCTGGATGGGCATCACTATTGGAGCGAGTTCGGCACGAGAATCTAATTGTCTTTTGATATCTGCTGGAACTTCAACTTCTGGAGGCAGATAGTCTCCGTCTTCTTTGATGATCTTGCTCTGCAAGTCCTTGACGGCAGGAGAGTCCACTTCGATTTCTGGCGCGAGGATGAGGCTTCTTGAGCAGTGTGCGCCCTTGGCAGTTCTGAAGTTGAACCATATCAATTTTGCTTTGCCTGAATCGACAAGAGCTTTCTGAGCCCTTTTAAGGGTTTTGTAGTCCGGCCTGCCCGACCCAGGATTCTCCTTCATCCAAACAGCTGCCCACGGATACCAAAGCGCTCTGTCGCCAGGGAACACACCACCACACTTGCCCAAAATATCAATGATGATCTTCTTCCGGCGGAAGGCAAGCGAGCCGCCACTGTTGAATGTGGAGAGGCCGGCCCTCCTTCGACGAGGAGGATTAAAGGCCACCAAATCTTTGTCTTCAGGCTGTTTGCTTGCCTTGGTACTTCGAAGATCCGTACCAATAGCTGCCTCCGATGTCGATTCTCCTTGTCCTTGGCTCTCGGTGGATATTCGCTGATCGACCGAGCCATGAGAAACTATTTCCACAGCAATTGGACCATCTGATTGGGCCATTACTACTGGGTTATCGTCTGTATCAGCCACATTCACGACCAAATCTTCCTCAATGGATTTTGCTCCAGCCATCTGGACGTCTCTGGACGTCCTTGGTGTCGAGGTCTGCGCTCTCTTCCTTGCCGGTTCGCCAGAGCTACTCAACGCCGACTCTAGGTCAACTTCGTCTCTCGTTCTTTTAGTCCTCGTTACACGATGGGGTGTAGTCGCATTAGTTGTAGTTACCATAGAAGCATCTCTTAAACGCTTTTTTCGTGAGTGCTTGTTAGAATTACCAGCATCAGATTCCAAATCGGCTTCCTCATGATGGCGCTTCGCCCTGGCGGAGGCTCCTTCTCTAGGAGCGGCAGTTCTCGAAGCCTCATCATCCAGCGACCTCAGCGATTGGTCTGGTTCCTCCTCACGATCTGGTTCCTTGCGGCTGAGGCCTAGTTCGCCAAGATGATTGGTCTTAATTACAACGAGAAGAGCTTTACGAGGTCTGCCTCTTCCGCTTCCCTTTGCCATAGGCTTTGTATATCCTGGGGGGTTTACATATACACCCGGAGCGGTCATGACCAAGCGCTCTTCACGAAGGATTTCCTTTAGCTCTTCCAGTGACCAGTTGCCGGGCTTCTTCTCTAGGAGGGCCTTGTTTGTTGCGTCCTTTCGCGGTTTTCCTCTGCCTTTAGTAGATGGAACTGGGGTTGTGTCAGATGCTATCTTCGGATCATGCACCTCCTCTATCCCTAAATTTCCTGTAGGCTCTTTATCTGCTTTGTCTATGCGGAGCTTCTCTTTTCCTCTATTTAATGGGGCTGGGGTTATATTGGATGTTGCTGAGATCGTCGGGTCGGGCTCCTCCTCTACCCCCAACTCCTCTGGGGGCTCTTTGCCGGTCGTATCTTTCTGCGATATTCCTCTGCCTTTCTTTGGTGGGGCTGGGGTTACTTTAGATGCCGCTGAGATTGTCGGATCGGGAACTTCTCCTCGGGAGAGGGCTTTGGTTTTCTCGCTCTTCCGCGGTCTTCCTCTACCCTTCTTCGCTGGTGCGACCGGAGTTATTTCACATGCCTGTAAGATCGTCAGATCGGCCACCCTATCTACTTCTTTTTCTACACTTTTGCTCGAAACAACATTTCCCCGGCTGTCGTCATCTGCTTCTATACTTTGTCGCCTCTGACTTATTCTTCCAGACGCACGGATAGGTGTAGCCTCAGCCGTCTGCTTGCGCTTCTTTTGCGCTGATGATAGTGCTGCAGGTGTTTCTGGCAGGAGAACGGCTTCTGCATCGCTTCCCAGCAATGCATCCTCCTGCTGCTTCTTTTTCTCGGCTTTTTGTCTCATTTTCGCAGCCTTTGCTTCTTCTTGTGCCAACTTGATCCTCCTCTTATTTTCGGGTCTATATGGTTCCAACCCTTTAGGATACTTTCGAGGTCTGCCAAGTTGCTTAGGGGTTTCCTGCTGGGAATTAGAAGGCTTTGGCTTCGGCTTAGAATTTCTCTTGCGTCCGTATTGGTCTTCGCGGCCCCAGTCAATCTCTATTTTGAGGTGTTAGTGAGGTGATGAGGGGAATACATCAAGGTTTACAAACCAAAGTTGCCATCATCATTTTCGTAGTAAACTACGGTGCTTTTGTTGTAAAGCAGCTTATGCGTCCCAACCGCCAGCGCGCTCTCCTTCAGGGTGGCCAAGCCGTCTCTCAAGAATCGGTGATTTGGAATACGGGGGAAACCATACTCGTCAATCTCGGACTCGTAGGCAGGTCGTCTTTCAATTTTCTTCCGCTTTTCTTCCTGACTCCAGATTGCCTTGCCGCTGTCCACTAGCCTTTGGAAATTGTCATGAGAGTAGAAGTGATAGTGGGTGGATCTTCCCTTTTGGGCAATGTCTCTGACTACAGCCAAGTGATGTAAATGAGATGGCTGAGAAGCTTTCCAGTCAGCACTAATCCGATTCAAAGCAATTTCCATAGGTCGATCGCAGAATCGTCCAAATGAAGGGTCTTTCAATTCCTATCACCTCATCAGTCGATATCGGCAGAAGATGTATGGATTCCAAATATCCTACCATTGTGCTCACTCCTTGAATCCCCGAAGCTGCAATGATGCGGAATAGCAAATTTCCAGGAGCCAAATCAGGTCTCCACTGGGGGAGTAATCTGCAAATCCCCCGGACGTCTTCAGCGGCCACACTAGAACGTCTGGGGACAACCTCTTCAAGAGCATCTTTGTCTTTGGTAGCCTTGACAGTCCCGACAGCTGTGGACTGTGAATCCCGAAGCTCAGGCTGAGCCTCTGTTTCCACGCGGCCACCTTCTTCTGCAAAATTGACAACATCTCCTCCGTCCTCTGCATCAGAGTCGGCATCTTTCTCCAAGTCGAGCAATGCACTCAGTTGACTTTGGGTGGTGCTACGTGCAAGCTGACTCCATTCTTTGCCTTCTGGCTGACGAATGAATTTGACGCATTTGGTATAAACTCCAGGTTTGTTAAACTGAGTCTCAGCTCGGACTCTTCTGAGGCAACCCATGAGCTCTAGCCTCCGAAGTAACTTCGACAAGATCCGTGACTGCCATCTGAGATGAAAGACGCCCTAATATACATTTAAATCTCAGCACGGTCGATCATCGTACTTCGGGAAAGGCATGGCTCTATGCTCACCAGTACTCGCTTAAGATCAGCAATTGTAAGGATCTTCTGCGATTCCAAGTGTATGAATATAGCTCTGCCATACGCAATAAGATCAACGTCGTCCCCCAGCCAAGCTTTGTGTCCAGCAGGTGCCGTCCAATTCTCATTTTCATTGTGTGGAACACTTGGCGGATCCATTGGGCGAACAAATCTCTTCAACGTTAGGCGGCTTGTGTTGCTACCTTTGGCAATGACCGCTCTCTTTTCAATATATCCTTTTTGAAACAGTGCGTCTGTCCTCCGAGGGACTGATCGTTTATCTTGTCCAGTTTCACGCACAAGGTCACTTTGAAGAATGCCTTTCTCGCGGTGCTTGGCGATGACCGACAGACAAACGAATTCCAAACGAGGGCACTTTGTCCAATCGACGCCGTGTCCTGTTAGAGCCAGCCAGATATGATCTTGGCAGCCATACAACCGAAGCTGTTCAGTTTGTCCATTGGTTGGAGAGTCCGCAGGAATACTTTCAGGGCTTGTCTCCTTTAGAGATTGGACACGGCCAGACCCACGTCCGCGAGCGGTATCCGCAGAGCTCAGGACATAGTTCTCTGCTTGTTCCAATGTCAGCTTGTTGCCCGCCTTATCTTTCCCGACCCAGACATTAGGATGTGCTGTAAGCCATTGCCAAATCTTCTCTTTGAACGGGCGGTCGATATTTGGAGTACAGTCGACTCTTGATATCCGCTCAAGAGCAGAACTCTGGCTTTCACCCTGACACAACTCTCCTTCACCCGATTGAGTCGCAATTTCCCCGCCTTGCGAACGAGCTATTTCAGCTGCACGTGAAGAGAGTTCTGGGAATGAAAGACTGGGAACTGTACGTTCACGGTAGAAATCCCCAACGTAGGTCCAAATAGTCGAGATGCTCGCTCCTACGTACGAGCTCAGTCAGCCTTCGTTTTCAACTTGAACGAGTGTCGGCCAAATAAAATGTCTAGAGAAGCCGCATATAGAGGTGCGATGACAGAATAACAAGGGAGTAAGTGCGAAAACGTGAAATATCTTCAATCAAGACGAAACACATAATCATTTAAAGATAAAACAGTCTCTAGCAGCGTAAACTCCCTTGAATCTTTGATAAACCCATCTAGAACTTCTGAACATGCATACAGTTCGGCCTATATCGCTCAAATGACTGAAAAAGCGGCGCGAAAACGGATGAAAAGGAAAGTGTCATACCAGCTTCTCCATTCAGCGCAATCGCCTCAAGGAGATATTTCAGCAGTTGGTCAAAGCACATCGCCATGACTGATTGAATCACTTGTCACTCTGGCGTCAATAAATCATGGAAGAATTCGCCTTCAGTGAGGTTCGAACGCGGGCTAAATAGAATCATTTGGGTTTTCTTGGGGTGAGTGGGGGTCGGAGCGAATCGATAGAGAAGGTGATGGTCACGTGACGTGCCCTGACTGCAACACCAAAGAAATTCCGTGATACTCTCCAGATACAACGAGTCGGCAAACCCGCACGTCAGACATGCCACACAAGCACCGCCGCACCAAATGCTCCCACGAGGACAACTCTCAATTCGAGCTCCCCCCTACTGCCCTCGCAAAGCCTCTCCCGGTCACCAAATCAGACTCAAAACTCACCACCAACCCCAAACCTAGCACCTCCAACGACCAGAGAAAGGCAAGACTAAAAGCTAAGAGAAAGGCCAAACAAGGAGATGATGACACACCAAAGGCATTCTCCCGACTCCTCCAATTCCAGAAAACAGGCCGCTATCCCTCCGGCCTCGACGACGGCACAAAAGCCGCAAACAAGAAGCGGAAACGCAGCGACACCAACGCCAATGCCCAACCAGCAGTAGAAAAGCCAATCCGAAAAACTAACGACCTACAAAAACCCAAAATCCTCCCCGGCGAACGCCTCTCCGACTTCTCCGCCCGCGTCGACGCCGCCCTCCCCATCTCAGGCCTAATCTCCAAACACAGCAACCGAACCGGCAACGACCCCGTTCCCGGCGTCAAAGTCCGCAAGACAAAACTCGAGAGACGCATGCAGAAGATGTACGACGAATGGCGAGTGACTGACGCCCGCCTCAAAGAGAAACGCGCAGCTGCTCTCTCCGAAGACGAAGAACTAGACTACGAAGACAACCCAGCATCCACATCCACCACCATCATCCCCCAAAAGAAGAAAAAAACCCGGAAATCCAAACGAGCGCGCCGGAATGGCGATGTGAGCGGTGACGATGACGACGACCCCTGGGCCCACCTCAGCGCCTTGCGCAACGAACCCGTCCGCCGTTCCCTCCACGACGTAGTACAAGCGCCTCCACAACTAACAAATATCCCAAAGCCGAAATTAGGAGGAGCGGGAGCGGTAACCGATGGGATCCCAAAAACAGCAGGGAGTTTCAGAAGGAGGGAGGAATTGGGTGGGGTGAGGAAGAGCGTCGTCGAGGGGTATCGTGCGTTGATGGAACAGAGGAGAGGGGTGCGGGGATAGGGAAGGTTAATCGGAGATCTTATAGGATTATCTTCACCATATCACCACATTATTTTAACATTTTATAAACACACCATTCATTGAAAAAGGGACCAGCGGAAATCAACTCCCTCTAATAACCCCCCTGATACCGAGAGAAAACGAGACACGCATACAGCAACCAGTCGCATCAAAGCCAAGCGAAGCAATCCAGGTACAACCATGTGCGCGCGGACGTCGAAAGATCGAGAGGGGAAAGAATGTCATGAATGGGTAATAGCGATAAGTTGGGTTGGTTATAATAGTAGTACTCCGTATACTTACAACCACCATCAAACCTTCAAAGAAGAAAACCCGTTCATCAATCCGTATACATGAATTACACAAAACCCCACCTCTCTCTCTCTCTCTCTCTCTCTCCCCCTATCTTTAATAACAATAAAAGATAAATAAAAAAAATAAAAACAAACAAACAAACAAACAAACAAACTTATTGTATCCTCCCCACGGAATGTGTGTGTGTGGTTGTGTTGTGTGTATTCGTCCGTCCGTCCATCCAGTCTGAGCGCAGCACAACGCAAGGCGCGGAATGATGATGATGATGAGCTAGATATATATCTATTGTATGTACATACAAAAAAGGACGTAGCAACTCACAGACATCCGATCCGTAAAAAAACAAAAGAAAAATAAAAAAGAAAAATAAGAATAAAAAAGATAGGAGAAGGAAGGAAGATTGAATGGATGGAAGAATGAAAGAGAGAGAGAGAGAGAGAGAGAGAGAGCGAGAGAGACACTGATTACCCTCCCTTATCATTATTCAACAAGCTCAATTCAATCACCCATAATCTCATCATCCTCATCCTCCCCACCACCCATTCCCTCATCCTCCTCCTCTCCTTCTTCTTCTTCAACACCCCCACCCCCACCCCCATCATCCATCTCCTCATCCTCAACAATTAACTCCCTCCTCCTCAGATCCTCCTCTCCACCATCCACTTCCATCACAATCACATCGGCCTCACCTGCATCTCCCATCTCCTCATCCCCATCATCCTCCACAACAACCCCCTCCTCCGAAACCACCTTCTTAGGCCGTCCCCTCGGACCCGGTTGTTTCTTAACGAGATTCCCTTTCTTCCCCCGTGTCTTCGTCACCTTCGGCTCATCCAGATACGCCACAACCTCCTTGAAATTAGTCCCCAGTTTCCCGCGATTCCGACACAGCCTTTCTTGCATCTTCCCCTGGAGCGGGCCCGAAGCATCCAGGACCTGTGCGATGATCGCGAGGACTAATTTCCCGGTTAATTCGCAGAGTTTTTGCTCCTGGAGGAGCGATTGGTTTATGCGTTCTCGGCGGGCATCAGAGGCGTCTTCGCCGTCATCGTCTTCGTCTGAGGGCTCAGCATCATCGTCGTCGTCGATGGGTTCGTCGTCTTCAGCTTGCTCGAGCGTTCGGCGGGATTTTCTTGCGTAGGCTTTTTCGACGGCGGTGTAGATGGCTGTGAGGACGGTTTGGAGATCGGGGGGGATTTCTTGGATGAGTGTGAAGACGCGCTCGTTGTTTTCTGAGGAGAATTCTGCGGCGGCTGCGGCGGAGGAGTCGGAGGGTTTGGGTTTGCTTTTTGAGGAGCTGGCTTGTCGGAGGGTAGCGAAAAGAGTGTAGAGATCGAGGAGCGTGCCAGTTGCAGCGAGGCGGAGGTTGTCGGTTCCTAAGCGTGCTTGCATGGGGATCGTGAGTTTGGAGACGAATTCTTCGCGCCAGTCTTGGAGTTGGTCGATGTCGACATCGGCGATCTCATCTCCTGCTGAAAGCCTCTCCTGAAGCGCTCTGACTTTCCACATGAAGTAGAATAACGTAGATTTCATAGCTCCTAGAACCAACTCATTCTCAAGCTCGCCTACCTCATCCTTCTCCTTTTTCCAATCCCCTCGGCTCATAATCGCCAGCAGGACCTTCAACGGCTCCTCCGACGCTGGAGTTCCACTCTTCTTCTTCCCGTTCGACGCAGGAACCTTCTCAAAAACCTCAACGCAATCAGAGATGCTAGCCAAATTCCCAAGCCTCCTAACAGTGTTTGACAATCTTGTCAAGATATTAACGCTCAGACTCCCCCTGACACCGATATCCTTCCCTTGCACGAGACCATGCAACGTCGCAACCGTATCCTCCCAGAGCGACTGCACTTTGCCTTCCGTCACCTCTTCCAGTTCCTCAAAGCTCCGCGCACGAAGCAGCGCGGCACTAGCCTCTACCAGGACCGCTTGGTCGCCATGAGTCATAAACTGCTTATTGATATTATCTAGCAGCGAAGAGTAAGCGCCTGATTCCTGACCCGGCTCCTGGAAGACGTCGAGATTAAGCACATGTTCCAGCCGCAACACGGCCGACGCCGCATCAGGAACAGGTCCGAACTTATTAAGCAATCTCGGGATCAATTGCGCAAGATGTCTCGCCGCAGTCTCCTGATGCTCCAAAGAATCCCTCTTAGGAGCCTTCTTCTTCTTCCCCTTCTTTGACGTTTCTTGCTCATCTGAGCGCATAAGACTAAGTCTCACAGCTGAATTCAAGACCTCCAACAGAATAATCTCCTCTTTCTCATCTAGCTTGCAAGCGTTCTTGAGCGCTGTTTCCACATCATCAGATCCATCTCCCTGAGATGTCGTAGACGAATGATCGAAAAGTAGATATCCAGCCAGAGTCTCCCACTCGCGGATTTCAGAAATCTTCTCATACAGTGCCTGCGCAGCCAACGAAAACCTCGATTCCACTCCCGCGGCAACTAATACGTCACTCCCACCAGGAGGACCCCTTTCAATTTGACTCGGCAATTCCTCGCGATCCTCCGAGTCATATGAATTCAATACTTCCACAAGACATTTTAACTTGACCCACGCCATCCGCGGATTCTCAAAGTCCTCGTCACCATCACCGACCAGAACATCTTCTATCGCCTCTTCGCCCCCTAGCTCCTCAATCTTGGAATCATACGTGTCATTGATATTCTCCGCGAAGAACCCAACAACCGCTTTTCGAACACGGGCTTCAGAGTCGAATATCAGCCTGCCAACCGTATCTATATCATCTGGCTCCAACATCCCGGCCTCCCGTATCGAATCCAGCAACTCGACCGCCGAAGCTCGAACCCCAGCATCTGCATCTCGCGTTGCCATCTCCACCAAGCGCGACCGAAACCTCTCTATGAAATGTCTTAGACCGCCCACATTATCCTTATTCTTAAATAATTTTTGTAACTGCTTGACCACTTCCAACCGAGTAGGCGGTGAAGTGTCAGAAAGGACCCATCCGAGATACCGCAGATACTGCCCTTCAAAGAACAGTTCCGGTAAAGTAATAATCCAATGCCCAAGCGCCTGGACACAATCCGCCCGAATCTTCGGGTCCACATCCCTATAGCGATGCACGAAAACAGTCTCAAAGATATCCTTAATAATCCCTTCCACTGTCTCCCTCTTCTGATTATCTTCCTCCACTTTCTCCTGAAACGCAGTGACTCGACCTTTATTAGGCTTCGACTTCTTTTTCTCCGACTCCAATTGCCGCAGTGACCTTGCGGCTCTCTCCGCAATCTCACTTGCTACTTCGCAGAGCGTACTGACAGCAGCGAGTGACACAACCGTTGCCGTATGCCGGAAGGGTCGGATGGAGGAAGAGGACATCGTAGTGACCCAGACTTGAAAATTCTCGATAAGAGCGAGGTCATTGTACAAGATGGACTTCGTATGCGCCGTAAGAATCAGCGACTTGATAAACCCCGTCAATGTCGCGCGAAACGGCGGTCCAATCCTCGCCTTCGAGACAAGTGGATAATCCGTAATATTTTGCTGCACAAACGCACACCCATCAAATCAGCAACTCCTCCCAAACCAAGACGAAAACAACCAAAGCCTTCAAAACACAAAACAAAAAAATCCTCAATTTAACATACCGCCTGATACTCGTCCTGCAAATCACCAAGCCTCCCCGTAACATTATCCTGATCCTCAATATCATGCACCGAAACCTCAAGCTCGCACCCCGAGCTCCTCAGGACAAAATTCACAATATCCCGCATAGCCTCGGGCGCACTGCCCTGGTAATGAGCTATCCATTCCGCAGCCACCGCATCGAGGGTCTTTCCTTGCAGGAATACCTCCGCTGGAACAGAGATTATGAGATTAGCTATTGCGCTCGGTTGAAGGGGCGATTGAGTGGCAATTGCATGGAGAACTTACCGTAGAGACCCTCGGCGTGTTCGCTATGTTTGGCGCGAGCTTTTCGGGCTTTTGGTGCGGGTCCATTGGAGCTTTTTGGCAGTGCTGGTTTCTTTGGAACTGAGGCCGATAGCGTCCGCGTCTTCTTCACCTTCTTCACCGCAGGTTTCGCAGGCGGTTTCGCCTTCCTCTTCGCAGCATTCTTCCTCCTCTTCTCCTTCAGCTCCTCAACATCTGGCTCGTCTTCGCTCCCCTCCTGGTCTTCCTCTTCCTCCTCGTCCTCATCCGTATCCTCATTCTCCGACGCGTCGTCTCCCTCGGCCTGCACCTCGGCGCGTTTTCTCTTCGCGCTCACCTTGGTGCTGAGCTCTTGCACAAACAGTTTCGGCTTCTTGACCACGCGCATGGATTTCCGACGATTCGTCGCGTTGTCGTCGCTAGCAAGTGCAGGCGTGGGCGCGTAGCCGTTTGCGGCTGCGCGCGCCGTCGGGGAATTGTCGTCCGAGAGATCCATACTCGAGAGACGGGCTGGCATCAGGTCATCTGTCCGTAGTTGCGGAGACAACGGGTTGTAGTGAAGGTCGGCCGGTTGATCCGCCGCGGTGGTGCTGTTGGTGGTGTTGACCTCTCCGGACAGCTGGTTGTGTTGATTTTGGCGGACGTGCAATGTTGTGGGCACGCTGGGATGCTGTCGTGATTAAATGGAACGCGGCGCGATGTGCTTTTATTCATCTGCACAACTCGCCCGCGAAATGTGTTCATCGCAATTCAGGGTTGCGGCTTGTGCGAGGTCAGGTGACTTCCGCTCTACTCCCAACCGAACTCCAAGAACTTCATCCCCATGATGACTAACCTGCAACTGACCCGTTGTCTGCAAGCAGTTGCTTCTACGGGAATGCTGGCCATGTCTCTCACTCCAGGCCACCTCCAAATCCCTATATGACCTCCCCCTTCGCCCCTTCAACCTCCTCCCCCGGCCACGGCCACATCACTGTCTGCCTCCTCCCTCCTCACACCCCGCACCTAACAACCCTCTCCTACGCCTACCCACTAAAACTCATCTCCCCCTCCTGCCCCTCCCAGAAATCCATCCTCATCTTCCTCCTCAGCTACGGCGGCGGCCTCGTCAGCGGAGACACTATCGCTCTCTCCACCGACATCTTACCAAACGCGCGACTCGCGCTCGTCACGCAGGGCAGCACTAAGGTCTTCAAAGCCCGCGCGCTGGATGTCGTTACGTCGCAGACGCTGAATGTCCGTGTCGAAGAGGGCGCGGCGTTATGTCTACTCCCGGATCCTGTTCAGCCATTCGCGAGGAGTGTGTATGAGCAGCGCCAGATCTTCCGTGTTGATGTCGCAACAGCAAGCCTGCTGGTGCTGGACTGGGTGAGCGAGGGCCGGACCGCGCGTGGAGAGAACTGGAGCTTCTCATCATGGCGCGGCAGGAACGAAGTCTGGAGTCTCTCCGAACCCCCTAGGCTCCTCCTCCGCGACAACGTTCTCCTCGATGGCCAACCCTCCCTCCATCAATTCAACAACGAATCCCTATCCCACCGCATGGGAAATCTCAGTATCTTTGGCACACTCATAGTCCGTGGTCCCCTCTTCTCTACGCTCTCAGCCCACTTCCTACAGGAATTCTCCGCGCTTCCCCGCGTTGGGAGTCGGCATAACAATAATTGGACCACAAACAGCAACGACCCAGCTGCCACCAGTGCAGACGCCACAACCCGTGCATCCCGCCACGCACGCGAACAAGAGGCAGGGATCCTGTGGACAGCGGCAGCGGTGCGCGGGTTTGTGGTTGTGAAGCTAGGAGCGAGGAGCGTGGAGGGAGCGAGGAATTGGGTCCGGGAGATGGTGGGGGAGGTTGTGGAGAGGGATTTTGGGGAGGGGGCATTATTGTGTTTGAGGTGATGTATACGATACGTGTGTGGGTTCACATTGGGATAAATACAGTGTAAAGAGGTGAGAGTATGTACATCTACAGTTTGTGATTATATTGTTGGGGTCTATAAATATACAGAGCATATCCCAAGGGATGTGTATATATGTCAACCTAGATACGCACACAGTTCCCCAACCAAACTATTGTCTAGAGGGATATTTACCCATCCACCACGATTTTGAATCTCACCCACTCATTTACCATGACTCCAAGAGTTACCAGAACACCACAACCCTAACTCACTAGTCAGGAGCACCCCACTACTTGAGATACCACAATTAATTCATACTACCATGAGTACCTCAGTTATCATTTAATGCATCCTATCATCCTCCCCCACCTCTTTCCTACCCCCAAACCCCCCTAACCCCCACCAAATCATCCACGTTCAGCAAATCCACTCCCTCCCTAACCAAGATCTCCCAAATCCGATTCCTCCTCCCCACCGGCCAGCTCGGCAGATCCCAATACCTAACTTTAAGTCCACGTCTATGCGCGCTGCGGATCTGGCCGCGGATAATCCCTATTTGACTGTGGGTGAGCTGTCCAAGCCATATGTGGCCGACGGCGTCGACGAATGAGGCGCTGGCGTATTGGGAGTTTAGGGGGGTGTAGATGGTGGTTTTGTTGGAGGAGGGGGAGGAGCGGGGTTGGGGTGGTGGTGGGCAAGACGGTTTGAATGACCGGTCGGTGAGTTTCTTGGCTTCCTCCTCTTCGACCTGGACTTCAGGCGGTCCGCTATCATCCCATTCCGGCGAACCATGTGCTTCTTCCCCATCTCGATCCTCCCACATCTCCATCAGCGGCGCATCGAAGAAGTAGTCGCGGTACGTCTGATTCGCGATCAACAACTCAAACGGCGTATTCCCCGTCCCAACCACGGTGACAGGTCCAGGGATAACAGCAGTTCCATCAAAGACTGTCAACCAATTACGCTTCCGCAATGGCTCAAGCTGCGCAACGACATACGGCCAAGTTTCCAAGCCCGCCGTCTTGACATCGATGAGAAGAGTCAACGACCTCTTAGGCTCGGTATCAAAAACACCATTACGAGTACCATCCACAAATTCCGTGACTGGGTTCTGCCTCGCCAAGATATCGACCAGTGGATTTATATAGAGCGCGCTCAACGTGCGATTACGCGTTAAAGACGAAGTATCATGGCCGACGTAGAGCTCCTCATCGCGGAGCCAAACGTCCGCTTCGACAGAGATGCAACCCGCGCCGAGGGCGGAGTAGAGAGGCACGCGCCGCCAGTAGTCGTTGTGTGAGTGGCAGGGGATGGGGATGATATCCCGGGTGAAGGAGGTTGGCCACCAGGAGAGCCCTTCGCCGGATTTGCCGGGTTTTCCCCAGTCGGTGACGACTTGTTGGATGTCGCCAGCCCAGGCGAGGGTGGAGAGACTCATCATTGCACTCACGAGGGCGAAGAGTGCGCTGGGATATGGGCATTCAGTAATGAAAGCAATTTAAGGTACATCCTGGATAATACTCACAGCAACGCCAGCCCGCCAAACCCTCCTATGCAGCAGCATCGCACGACTGTCTGCTTTTTCAGCTGCCGGCTGTTCCTCACTACCGCCGCTGACTCTGCCTCTCCGACATCATCCAGCCTCCGTCTTTCGCGCAGCGTCATATCCAGAAGCTGCTGTCTCCAGCTCCACGATTGTTTGTCTCTCCCTCCACCCAGCTGTCGATCGTCTTCAAATAACGGCGATCTTAGCGCCGAAACAGCCTCTTCTCCGCCATGGCTTCCAGCTAGCAGTCCTTCCCCTTCCCCCGCTTCTTCATCTGGGCCACTCCAACTGGCTGGCTGCGACATTAGATACTCAATCTTGTGATATCGAATCCGTGCTCTCTTGGCGAATGCCAGGAACGAACAGGGAAAGGCTTGTAGGTGAGCTCAATGTGGCCTGTGGATTGAAGGTCGCTTCAGTCATTTTAGCCGTGGCGCTCAGGAGGTCATCTCCTGATATGTATGGTCATGTTGTACACATTGTTGCTGTTACTATCCCGTAGATGGTGCCGCAGATATATGATGTGACATTGTGTTGCCGCTTTTGCTCCAATATGGTCTAGCGCATATCTTACATAATAGGCCAATACTGCAATGGCAAATCAATGACACAACTTGAACCCGTCCTATTGTCGTTGTGGGAAAACACGATGCCGAATCACAACCATTGATATGGGACTGCAATATAAAACACGAGGGCTCTAAGAATTATTAATTCGAGGCTACTACTTGCTCAAGCAGATACTATCCTAGCCGCTATATCAACAAATGCTAGCTATACCGAGCATTCTAATCCTAGAACCGCGAGTACGGCAGCCTGTTCAATAAATTAGCAAAGACGACCCAACTCATTAGGTACTTAGGAGGTGAGAAGAAAAAACTCACCACTTCCCCCTCATGGTAATAACCGCCCACTGATTCCCCTGCTCATCCACCTCCTTCTCCACTCTCGTCGAAAACGCAATCGCACTCATAATGCCGTCCCCAAACTTCTCATTCAGCACCGCTTTATACGCATACCCATAATTCTGCACAATCTCCCACAGTCTATAGATCAGCGGTTCCCTGGGTGGCATATCCACCATATGTCCTCTGTCGGGGAAACCAGAGAGCTGCTCCCGGAGTGTGGATTCTGGTGTGCCGAGGGCTTCAGAGAGCTTTTGGATGTCGGAGGGGGAGGCTTGGGCTTGGCCATAGAAGAGAGCCGCGACAGCGACTTCGTCTCGGTTTAAAGCCGTGCCGAGTTGGGCGAAGGTGAGGTTTTTGGCGGCTTTAGCGGCGAAGAGGTTTAGTGAGGCGGACGAGAGGCGGGGGAGAAGTGGGGAGGAGAACTTGATGGTAGGCGAGCGCGTTAGTATAAGTACACTCAAAAACTACAATCAATAGGGAATCAATCATCCATACATCAAGCGTCGCTGTCATTTCTCTTTCCTATAAATTTGTATCTTCGCAATTGATGTTGTTGCACCAAAGGTTCCTGGGATTAGGGGATTGTTGTCAATTAAGGATAATATGCGGGGTGAAAGAGGCTATTGTAACGTCATTCGGAAGGCCATTATGCACCCCGCCCTTATCGATAACCGCACTGAGCACAACGTTATCGCAACGTCACATCAATTGAACACGCGACTGCATATCACCACTAGAGGAGGAAATCGAATTGAATATCTCCATGGAGTTTGTTGCTGTTTCTAGGCCCGCTGCGATAGTGAGGATACTTCATCTTTTGAATTGAGTAGCTGTGACTTGAGGGGTTTCGTTATCCCATTCACCCATTCCCCAGTTCGATCTCACTACACGATTCCATTCAATCAACAGCACAATTATCGTGTCCTGTTCCAGGTCGTTTGATTCAATATTTCTTTAATCGTGCTTAAGTATCCTCCAAGCCGGAGTAGCGATCTCATTTCTGTATGACTCTCTCCGGGATGTCCGGGTATGGGAATCGACGTCTTGGATCTTCCGGGAAAGCATTGCCATTGAAACCACAACAGTATGTTCTTTCTGAAGTCGTCATCCTTCAGTTGGCTTGCTGGCCTTATGAGATTTCTCGGATGTCCGATCACTGTCCTAAGACGTAGCCTGGCATTGGCGTTATCCGTTGGCCTTGTCCGAAATAAAAAAACCCCCCGGATGGATGGTTTACCGGTGGAGCGTTCATCAAGCCTTGGATCTTGAAAACACTCGCTGTTCATTATGAGGCTTCCCAGATGTCTAATCACTCTTCTAAGACGTACCAAGGATTGGCATTATCCGTTGGCCTTGTCCGAGATCGAGGCCCTGGATGAAGTGTTTGCCGATGGAGCGTCCCCAGGTCTCAGATCTTAAAGAGACTTATGGCTCCCTTGAGGCCTCTTGGATGTTGGATAGCTGTCCTAGGACGTGGCTAGTCATTGACGTTATCGTTTGCAGTCCTCCAGACTCGAGATTCTGGACGGACTGTTTGCCGGTAGGGTATTCGGATCTTGAAGAGACAGACTCGTGGTTCAGTATGAGGCTTCTCAGATGTCCTATCACCATTCCAAGTTGTAGCCAGGCGTTGGGATTATCCAATGGCGCTATCCGGAATTGGGGCCCTGGATAAATCGTCTGCCGGTGGAGCGTTCATCAAGTCCAGAATCTTGAACAAGTCCGCTATGAGACTTCTCAGATCCCGATCAGCCCTCCGAGATGTAGCTAGGTATCGGCGTGATGCTTTCGTGTTATCTGATATCAAAGGTCCTGGACGGAGTGTTTGCTGGTGGAGCATACACCAATCCTATTCTCTAGAGTCAATCTTATCGTGGTTCGCGGTTAAGGAATCGCTCTCGCTATGGACGACGTTCCTCCGGCACATCTCCTGCACTATCTGCGAATGAACCACACACATTACTTCCACAACTACCAACACGATCTAAAAGGAAAAGAAAGAAAGAAAAGGAAAAGGAAGAAACTCCTTACAACTAGGGAAAGGGAAAAAATATCAGTCACCAAGGGAGAGAAAAAAAAAAAGACGGCGGACCCCGAACCCAGGATTTGAACCCGGGTCGCCTACAGGGATGATGCAGGTAGTGTTGTCTCGATTGGGTTAGCTCACGATTCCGTAATGGCTGGCAACATCTCAGCCAACAACAACTGAGCTAACTTGCCTGCATCACGAAAAGAGGGCTCTTAAATGGAATTATATGCCTTTTCATGGACTTTTTCACTTGTTTTCCACCACCACTTTTTTTGTAAGAGATTTGAAGAATGAGATTTGGAAGAGAAAAAGAATGAAGATGAAAAGAGTGCACTCTATTTTATTTCATTTTGTTTCATACGTTGTGAGGGCATACATACATCTCTACCGTAGCCCGCGATGTCATGCCTCATTTCTCCCTACTGCTGCGACCAAGTCTGCGACCGAGCCCACCACCACAACCAAGCTCACCACCGATTGCATTTTCTTCAAGCAGCCATGCTTTCGCTTCTCTTCCTATCTCAATATCACAACTAACACTCTCAGAACTTTGCCTGCGCGCCACTGAACCTGATCTCTCCGTGAAGGAGGGGTACTCGCACGACCGACCGACGTACACCCAACTCTTTACAACGCAATTCCATAACCACTGACACAACGACTGGTACTCCGAGCTGCGAGAGCTGTCTGCAAGCGCTCTAATTTTGAAGAGATTTATAGCTCCCTTGAGCAGAATGTATCGGGAGGACAAGCGTCGAACTTGGTCAGTCGAGGAGGACAGCCGAATCAATTGAGCTTGACCAGATAACTTGGTGAGAATGGCCAATGTGATTTCCTGGCAATAGCATACTGATTCGTCAGGACCCGTAGGCTATACGAGTATAGCTCCAAGCCAAAGGGTACCAGAGATTCAGGGCAGAGATCGTCTTAGAGTTCGACGGGCTTTCCGAGTTCAAAAAGTCAAGTACCGATAGGACAGTCGAAAACTTTCGGGGCAGTCGAACTCGGCTGCCCAAGTTCGATGCTTTGTTTCCGGCTATCCAGATACATACTGTCCCTTGAGACATCTTAGGTGTTTGATAGGTACCCCAAGGCTTGAGATTATCCATTGGGAATCGAGATCCTCGATGGAGCGTTTGCTGGCGGGAGCGCTCACGAAGAAAGAGAGTGATAAAAGTGTCTTTTTTTTTTCTGGGATATCAAGGAGCCAGACCCCGCTCTAGGATAAATCCATTCTAGGGAATTAAACGTTTCATGACCAAAGGAGGGTTGGCCACGCGGGGTGAGAGCCAGAACTATCTCCGCCCTTTCAGCCTCCCCTCTGGAAAACCCCCTCAAGGCAGGTTCTGGTCTTGTCATTCCGTTAGCTTTACTCCTCCTAGTAAGTCTCCATCTTGGAATATTTGTTCTTCCTGGATGTACACAAGATACCCCTCGTTCTATCGTTGTTGTTGTTGTTGTTGTCGACCAAATCGTTAGTGCCACGAATGTTTGATTGAAATTGCTCTGTTGAATTGGATTTTTCGTTCCTTTGTGCTGCACAGCTCCCAACGGCGTGGTTCCAGTGAAGTCCTCATTTGGTAGTGGAGGCAGATTCCATGGAGCGTTTTGGAGTTGCTGTTTGTTGTTGTGTCTCAGCATTCACCGTAGCTCCGTCCCCGCCTTTATGTCGGGCACCCGCCAACAACCTTAAAGTCTTTAATTTGAACCTCCTATCCCAAGCCCTCTTGTCCCAAAACATCCTCTGGTATTGTCTCCTACTTTTGCCTCTCGTATTGTTGCTGTTCCGATATTGTCCGCCCGCACACCGCATGACCCTGACACGTACGATCAAGCCCAACACAACACGCATCAAAGACTGCATTTGAAAGAGAACTCCCTTCTTGCCTTGATCTAAAGATTTTTTTTGGTCGGGCGGACTAGCCCATATAAAGGATTTTGGTGGTGTTTCGTTGTTCGGGAAAGAACAATATCAAGCAAGAACAATACTAAGCAGTCACCACTAGTCAACCACCACATCGCCACATATTCAGGTACGGCCACGAGGGATAGCATTAGAAGGGATTGAGATCCCCTAGAGAGCTTGATGACCCCACTCTCTTTCATTTGCACAGTACCTTGTATAGTGCCACTGAACATACGCCGTCGAACAGAACCTGCCGAGCCCGCTTGACGTGCTAAGATCAACTATCCATCTTCACTCTACAGTTGAACACTCGCTTCACAACCAGCTGCCCAACCAATCGCTTCGGAGCCAGATCACTCCTCCACTTGTCTCTTTCACTGCTTCACTGCGCGCTCCCATTCCATTCACTGACTCCAAGATCACCTCCTCCCAGACGCACATAAATAGACCTCTCCTCTCCCAGCTCTTTCCTTCCTTCCTAATTACCTTTACATCTAACAGGCCTACTTCAATATCAACTCGCAACTACAACTCCCAAAATCAAACTACAGCTAGTACGTTCGACTCCACGACGCTCATCCCCCCCCCCCTTTCTATCCAGACCCAAGAAAGTACTTACAATTTCCCTTCCATCTAGACCAACAACCACCAAACTTTTTACAAACCGCACTCTCAAAACATGCAGCCAACCACCGTTTCCGCTACTCAAGACCAACAGCCTCAGCCTGTTGATGCCCAGGGTAAGTCAAATTTTCCAAACCCAACCCCCCCCCCCCAACCCCAAATTCCTCCTTCCTAATTGCATGATCTATTTCATTAACACATGCATTAATCTTCTCCTTCTCTCTTTCTAGCCGGCTATTGCGTCGTCATGTAAATGACACTAAAACCTCTCGCGCGCGCGCGCATAACACTCGTCTTGTTCTCCCCACAACCCGTTCTCGTTGCGGAATGACGGACACCGAAATACCCCCTCGACCTCTGAGAGAGAGAGAAGAAAAAGAGAAAAAAAAAACTGAAAATTTTTAAATGAAATATCTCTTCGGTATTCGGAGCAGCTGTGTCATTTTCAATGGGGGGCAGTGTGTGTTTGGGACTTGATCGAGCCATATCGCCGCCATCAAAAAAAAAAACCCCCCCCCTTCCTCTCCTTTTTTTTTTATTACTTTCGATTCTCTGGGGATGGGATGGACAAGGACAAGTTTTTTTTTCTCTTCTCTTTTTTCTTCTCCCTCTCCCTTCTTCCCCTCTTTTGGAATAGGATGATGATTATTTCCTTTCGAATATGATGATCGATACGCGGGGGGCAGTGTGTGTTTGGGACTTGATCGAGCCATATCGCCGCCATAAAAAAAAAAAACCCCCCCCCTTCCTCTCCTTTTTTTTTTATTACTTTCGATTCTC
>JAJDMY020000822.1:468-13271 GCA_022345705.2 Sabuloglossum arenarium | reverse complement strand
AGGGTAGGAGTTGGGCGCGACGCGACTTTCGTGACTTTCGCGTAAAATGGCTCAGACTTTTGACGCGTAGCTGTAGCTTAAGAGTTTTCCAAACCTCCAAGACAACAAGACTCTCATTATACATGTTGCACCCCGTTCGTCGAGGATCCCACTTCGCGAAGTGGCACCCTGCTCGTCGAGCGGGGTACTCGACGAGCGGTGTACCCGCCTCGCAAAGTAGATGATGCGCACAAGTATAAATCCACAACAACACTACGTATATAGCTAGAATTTTATAGATAGATAATTCAAGGTCGTAGAAAATAGTGTGTGCAATTAGGTGTTCTAGAAAATTCATTAAGGCACTGTCCCTGAGATATGAAGTAGCGATACCCTCCCCATTCCTTCAACACATCTCATAACAGCATTGAAAAAACCAACCACGAATCCTAAGTCCTAGCCAATTTGCCCCTAGGTAAACCTGACCTTCTGAACTCGAATCTGCAACTCTCGAGACTTCTACTCTTCGTCTTCATCCTGTCCCTGAGCATTCAGCTGTCGGTTTCTCAATGTCATATTAGACTGAACTCCAGTCATCCAGCTTCTACCAGCTCGACTCATACCAGCCAGATCTGGTTCCAATGTCCACAGGGGTGGTGCTTCACCCTTAGACTCCCTCAATCTTCGCAATTCTTCTTGTTCAATCCTATTTCCTTCCTCTTCTTCTCCTTCAGTATCATCATGCCAGTCAATCCTCCTGCCTGCAGTATTTGCTCTTCTACGTTTCCCTCCATGATGAGCAAGTCCCTTCTCTGTTCGATTGACAAGGGAGGACAGGTTTCCACAGTCCACACCCTCATTATGACATGCAATTGAGCATTTTTGTCTATGCTTCTTGCATTGACACCTGGCGCTTTTGCAGCCCTTCTTGCATGAGCAAGCTATAGGAATTAATGCAGAGGTGCTCTCCTGGCGTGCTGCATAGGCTAGAGTGACTTTCTTCATTCGTTTGGTTGGTATCTCCAAGGGAATACTGGCAGGAAGAGGAAGAAGCTCCTTAACAGGATACATTCTATTTAAGATACCATAAGGTGTTGCAATCTCATAGAGATCAGGCCGCTTCTCATCCACACTTAGGACCTTCCCAAAGATTTGCTTAGGGTCTGTAGGGCCTCTGTCCTCTGCTGGATCCGCAATACTAACATGATCTCCCTTTGAAAAGGTTATGATAGTATGCTGTTTGCTGTACTCTCTAATGGCTCTCTGGTTTGCATGGAGCTGGTTATAGCGTGCTATTTCATGTAATTCATCTTCTATTTGGGTCCTTTCTCTCATCGCTACTGGCAGAATCTGGTATCTTCTCATCTCTCTCCCATATACCATTTGATAGGGAGTCGTCTTAAACCCTTTGCATGGTTCGATTATTAGCCAATGCACATGAAGGCAACCCAACTGACCATCCTGAGAGTCCATTTTCGAGTTTCCAGGCCAGTATCTTCTCTTTTACTGTTCTATTTGCCTGCTCTACCAACTCCTGAGTTCTAGGAGTTCTTGGTCTCCCATTCTTGATCTGAACACCATGAGACAGTAAGAGTAGCTTTAAAACACCCTTGAACTCCTTTCCATTGTCTGCCTGTACAATCGTAGGCACCCCAAATGCTCCAATCCATTCTGACATTCTCATAGCTACCTCTGCTGACGCTTTGCTCTATAGGGGATAAAGCTGGGTAAATTTGCTGAAATGGTCCTTAATATGCATAACCCAATGGTATTTGGGACCTGCTGGACCATAAGGAGCATCGGGCTGGTGTCTAAAATCGATAAGATCCACCTGGACTCGCTCAAATAGTTCTGTGCTAATAATAGGGGTAAGCGGACTCCTAGACCTGTTGACTGCCTTTTTATGACAGATTTCACACTGCTTGACCAAGTAGTACACCTCATCGCGTGCGATACCATAATATGTCCCTCTAATTGATGCCCAAGTGGTGTCCTGGCCTGAATGCTTGCTCAATAGGTGTTCCTGTTCTATCACCCTAAAGATCTCCTCCTGAACCACTACCTGTCGATGGACTGGGTACTTCTCAGATGGCAGTGATGAGAGAATGTCATTCGTGGCATTGTGCTGGAAGGAGTGTAGAGCATGGTGTCGCTGGCTGTTCTCATTTTGTGAAGCAGGAGTCCTCTGGTCATCAGTTAGCCAAGATATAATATTAGACCTCTTCTGCCTAGTGATTCAATATCTGCTACTATAACTCCCCAAAAAGTCATCAAAGGCTTGCCTGGCGCCGGTGCTGAAAGCTGGAACAGCAGCTGTTGCATCTGGTGCAGGTGGTGGTTGAATGGTTGCCATTTTCGCAAAAATAGGGGTAATGTAAACAGTAGAGTCTACTTGTATTCTAGAAGTTGTATAGGGCTTATTGCACTCAGGATGCGTTGAAAATTTTTTATTCTATCTATCTCTCGATGGGCGGGGGCCTCTGCTCATCGAGTACCCCGCTCGACGAGTAGCGGTGTACTTTGCGAGAGGGGTACACCGCTCGTCGAGCGGGGTACGCACTTCGCGAAGTACTAGCCTCGACGAACGGGGTACAACATACATAAGTGGAAGCCTTCATCCTTCCAACACAAATCCCACCACCAAAGCCATCATCAAAAGGAAAAGGAAAAGGAGCCTTCCAGTTCTCTTGACCAAGCTGGCCAAGCTGTCGGCCAAGGACTCAGAGTATATATTCTTACAGCTAACTAGATCTGCTTAGTGATGCGCCATACCATTCCCATCCTCTCCATCGAACACCACGATTCTCAGACAGAAGTATACACCCGAGACATCAGACTTTCCTTCTGATGACATTTCCATCGAGAAGGACTTCCTGCGAGCGATTGCAATATGTCTGTATTACGCCCAAAAGCCAGTGGGCCACGGGCCCACCACTCATAATTCCTATACCCTCTATCTTAAATGGCGTCTGTGTGAGGCCTCTTGTCACACAGCGTCTCACGATGCTTAAGATAAGATACTTGTTTCGCTAGTGATTTTTCTGTTTCAGCGCGTGTTTCATCTATATCCTATTCATTTTCCTCAGTCATACCAGTTCTGTTGTTACATATCCTTCACCTCCGTGCTGGGGTTTGCTCAATTAGGCTATCTGAGTACTTCCGCGCTAGGATTGCTCTTTCAAGGGAATCTGCGCTGACATTGGATATATATATATCCAGGAGGATTACATATATCCTGCTGTTGCTTTAAACTGCGAGTTTCGAGCCTGGATGCTGCTTAAATTCACCACCTTGATAATCTCATCAGACCCGAACGGCAAAGTTCCTTCGCCGATGTCTAAACTAACAATAAGGGATTCCAGGGACCAGTTATCTCAAGGTCAAATAAATCGTTTTCTTCTACCAATTGATCTCCGCCACCGCTTGTACACCGCAAGCTTACTTGACAGAAACTCTACCGTGGATGGATAGATGGATAGAGGAGGCTGATGTGGTTCATGCGGAGGATACTTCTTTCAAACAGCCGGAGCTCGATTGGTGGAATGCGATATCTTTGTCCCTCACAATTCTATCTTTCCTACATAACCAACTCTCATCTTGATTCGGAGATCACTTTCGCTCGATGGTTACCATAACCTCTCAGCTTTCATATTTATCTTACCCCAAGATCCTTCCAACCATTTCCCCATTTTCAATTCTCGATCGCTCAGACTTGTTTTTCATATTTAGGGATTAAGGATGGAGATTCAATTATGCATATACTTCATATTTACTCTAGCATGTCGCATTTTCTCCTATCATACAGAATACCAAGGTAGAAGTAATCCATATAACTATGGGGTAATGAATGTCAGTATCTCAATCCATGCTCGAACCCCCGAAGCCCCAACAAAAAACCCCCATCCATACTCCGCACAACCAAACCCAAATATTTCCAGGAGAAAAGATTCCCCATCAACTTAGACACCTCCTCCACACCTCCTCCACGCACCCTTCATCTCATCTAAACCTCAAGCACCACCGTCACCAACACCATCGCCCCATTCACACCTTACAATCTTTCCGACAAACCAAAAACCACATCTTCCCACTCCAATTCCAAATCTCCACACAAGTGCAAAACAAGATAGGAGATGGAATAAATCAGAATAAATGAAAATAAATGAAAATACAAAAGAGATGAGAGTTGTTTTTTTAATTTAATTGGTGTTTTTTTCCCCCTTCTTTTGTAGAATGAGATTGGCTGGAGCAGAGGGGGGTTTGTTTGTTTTTTTTTTGGGGGGGTTTTGTGGTATGTGATTGGGTTGTGTGATGGAGAGATAAGCTACTTTTGGTTCGGGAGAGTTGTTGAGAGAGGTTACTTTCGCTCCTTGCGGTTCCTTGAGTGAGTGTGTAATTGATGTTCTGAGGATAGATATGGCGTAGAGAGGAAGGGGTTGGGTTCAGCTTTTGTTTCTGACTTATTCTTTGCGGTTCGTGTTTATTATTGTTTGGTAGTTGCCATTATTGGAAGCCATTGTTGTTGGCTCTAGTGTTCTTAGTCTCCTCCCTCTCTCGCCTCTCTCCCTACCCAGCCATCCCTATTCCTCAATACAAATTCCAGACTCCCCCCTTCCACGCCTACAACTACAACACACCACAAACAGACAAGCCCCAGCCTCACAAGTGTATAGAACCCACACATTCCTTCGACACTCTCCCAATTGCGTTTGCGTAGATATCCCGGTAACGGCAAATATAAAGCGTAATATTAGGGAAACAAGAACCATATAAGAGATTCGAGCGATAGCAATAGGCATCAAAGAACAATACAGAGAGCAACAATAGGTAGAGGAGAGAAGAGAGATCTAAAAGATGGTAATATATTATATTATTCTAACTCCCCATCGTCTCCCAATTATATTATTATTTCCTTCAAAACCTATCTCTGTTCACGCGGCACCACCTCATCAACCCTCCACACCTATCTTAAGGCCGCCCATCCACCTCCTCAACATTCACCGTAACATCCCTCGACACCGATCCCCCAAACACCTCCACCGAATCCACCAACGGCAAGGCAACTCCTGCCAAAACCGCCGGTTCCTCTACATTATGATGTTCATAACTACCACCACAAATTCAGTATCCCTCCACCAAACACCCACCAGAGGGCACAAAAACCTCACCTCAACACTCCGACACCACCTGGTTCAATCATCATAGCAAGCGGGAAGGACAAGGGTAGCTTTAACCAGCGCTTCACTAACGCGCGGAGGATGTGGCCGTGAGCAACGAGGAGAACGTCGGAGCGGGAATTCGGGGGCTGTTGGGTGGTGGTGTGCATATGGGTGCGGTGGAGGGCTTGGATTTCGGTGATTAGAGAGTCGATGCGGGTAGTGATTTGTTGGGGGGACCTAATGAGTGTTTAGTATGGAGAGAGGAAAGCCACCAACGGGAGGCAAGGTTTGAAGATAACCAAAAGCGAAACAAAGGCAATAATCAAAAACATACTCCCCCCCTTCACACCCATCCCTCCAAATACTCCACTCCCCAATCCCATCCATCCCCCTCCCCCTCCTCCCCTCCCTAATCTCCCGCGTAATCAATCCTTCATACACCCCATAATCCCACTCCGCCAGCCTATCCTCACCACTCACCACTACCACCCCACTCGGCGTTCCCTTCCTCCCATCATTCTCCTTGCAGAACAGGAGATCCAGCGTCTCGACTGCCCGGAGCCGGGGGGAGACATAGGTACGTGAGAGATAGGAGGGATCGATGAGTTTCTGAGCCCCGATGAGCAGATGAGCAGTGCTGAGGATTTGCGCTTTGCCGTGGTAGGTGAGGTGGAGTTCGGTGGTGCCGGTGTACCGGCCGGATTTAGTCCATTCGGTTTCTCCTGCGTGCCGGGAGTGAGTTAGTTAGTTATCGGCAATAAAGAGGCAACCCACGGGGTAAGATGCTCATACCATGACGTGCAAGAAATACACGAGGTGTCCTTGGGGTTTTATCCTGCATCTCTGTGCCAGTTGGGAGGACGATCAGCAGGAATACTATGAGGGAAATGATGAATTGCGCCGTTTTTGGTGTATTATGCTCTTCAGCTTAGAACCTAGATGTTTCTTTGCAATTGGCCTGTTCGTTTTTATATCGTCAGGTTGACTGAGCGGCCGGTGGGACGTTGGCGCAGAATCCGTTCGATTCGGGCAATAAAAGCCGCTGTCCTTCCCAACGGATTTTCTCCGCACAGCCGTCCCCACGCTCGCGCTGTCGGGAGTGGCCGCTTTAAGTTATTCCACCGCCGCACGCTATTTGTTCAATGCGGTCTCATTCTCTCTCAAGACTTTTATATTCCTCTCTTTGGTCTTCTAAAAGGATTTACTTAGATATGCGTGTATTCATTTCGTTCTTATAATTCTAAAGAAATATGGGAAGCAAAGCAAGGAAAGTGATGTTTCCATATTTCTTTCCTCTAACTAGTCCATATTAGATTTGAAAAATATAAGCCACTTGATGGACACTACATTATTGTCTGCTCGATTGTGAAGAGCTAGTAGTTAAAGAAAAGTGAGAGAGAGAGGTTAGGCCATCATAAAAGCAAGCAAAAAAAGCCAAAGGCAGTATGGTAAACGCGTAACTGATCGCTATAACAGATTATGTGGGTACCTGCAACGGCTCGGCTCAGACCTATCCTTGTTCTGCTTTTCCTTGGGTCGCTGCTCCAGAACTTAAAGTATCCTTTGTCTTGCTAAATTTGAAGCCATCTCTATGATCGTCCATCCTTAAAAAGAGTTCTTAATCTACCGTATGATCCCAATAGCGATGTGTTGTTGCCTTCAATAAGCAGTCACTCTGTAAGATTCTTTCGGGATTCTGAGCCGCCGGCTGAATTCCAGTGTAGAGTGGTACACTATCAATCTTAGGTCCCATATTCCGTTTAGAAGTATCCATTTTAAAGAAACTTCTTAACATTTTAGTGAATACCCCGCTTCGAAAGCTGACTGGAGAGCCTGTGGTCTTAGTGTAACTCTAGTAAACGTCAAAGCAGGGGATGTAATCGAGCCTACCGCCGCGTGCAACCTGTTGTTTAGCCCTAAAAAACCAAAATTAATAATAAAGAATTAGCTAAAGCTTAAAGTAGTTTTGGGATATAGCTACCATTGAGTGAATGAGATTCTCTGCGAATCAGAATAGCAAACCACATTCGCCTTCGCATCGCTTTCTCTGTCAATCTCCTCATCTGACTCCCTGTCGGTCTCCTCGCTATTCTCTTTGCTAGTCTCTCTGTTGCCCCCTTGAACACCTTATTGGTCTCTTCCAGAGGCAAGTTCGACGTATCAATTGTAATTGTCTGGACCATTATACCTGTTTCTGTTGCTTATTTTTAGCGTTTCCCTTTCTAGGTAATGCATTCCCAGATGGTGTCTGGTCCGCCGCTTGTTTTTGTGTCGTCCCTCTGGAGCCGTTTTCATCTTTATTTAAGGCACCCATCATTCTTGAGTGCCACCTGTATCTCTCATACTTCCATCGCAGGTTGCTCTTGAGACATTTAAAAGGATATGGTTGAGAGAATTGGTCGGTCTTTTTTCTGGCAGGTCCTTCAGTCGTCGGCGGGAAGCAGGCCCGAAGGTGGATTTGTAAACTGCTGGTCGAAATTGCTGTTGCTGGTGGTGCGGGAATCGTATGGCCATCTTCTGTAACTGTATCTGCTGGAATCCATATCCGGTATGTTAAGGCAGCATGGCGTCTGTTTGACCAGGAAAAGCGTAACAACTCGGGTTCTGATTGACGAATATGCTCGAGAGATGTTGGGAAACAAATCCATTCTGGTCGAATGGTCGCCGGGGGTACTGCGAATGTTGATGATAGAATCCATTGTGATGGAACAGTGGCTGAGGTTGCTGTGGATTTAGAGGACGAGATCCATTAGGATTGAGCGGCGACGAGGGATGCTGTGAATGTTGATGACACAATACGTTTTGGTTGTACGTTGGTGGGAAGTGCCGTGAATGGTGAGGACAAAATCCATTCTGAATGAACGGCGGCGGAGACTGCTGTGAATATTGGGGAAAACATCCATTTGGGGGCCACATGCCCTGAGGAGCGGAAACAGGTTTGGTTAGGGGCGCAAGCTTTGGAGGACCATAATATTGATTGGGTTGCGGCCCCTGCGGCCCTTGTGGCCCTTGTGTTCCTGATATACTCTGCTGCGACCGTAAGAGCTGCTGCGGAAGAGAGTACATTGAGTGCTGTAACATGTATGTCGAAGTTGGAGGCGTGAACTGTTGCGAAACTGACTTGATCGATGCTAACTAAATCACGAAGATTCTAGAGGCCTAGTTAGGAAAGCCACGAAAGCGTAGAAACAAAAGCAATATTCGGCGGCTGGTGGGAATGCTCCGAGGGCAGCTGGAATGCTGGTAGCTAGATTCCGGAACCAGCATTCCGCGTTTAGCAAACCGAAGCAAACTTCCAACATGAACTGCACAGCGTTTCCTTGATGACCGGGAGTGGTCCGCGATAAGGCCAGCGCTACATACGGGTGAATAGACAGGAACGTTAGTAAAAGTAGTCTGAGGAGCAGGAGAAAATTGCAATTGCAATTAGTCAGATGATAATATTGTCATGAAAGTAGTCTGTTGTTCGTGGATACTCACATTCACACAACTACATGTTTCAAGAAGATTGTTCCTGTTACTCAGAACAACAGTTTAAGGAAAATAAAATCGAAAGCGGAAGCAGTCCGAGAACAATTCTCCTCCTCTCGGACTAACTCCCGAGAGTAGCCGTGGAGGCCGTCTTGGAGGCAGCAAGGGAAGGAAAACAAATTCTGGCAAAGGTGAAAGGATAGGAAATCAAGTGTCACTTACTGAACACCCCATTCTAGACATACTGTTCCCAGGCCGCTTGGATGATTGAGGTTGAAAGAAGAGAACTGAGAAATAAGAGACGTGGGGAGATACCGAAAGAGTTGATTCTGCCAACTCTACTCAGGGCGGTGTCGAGAATATGTTCAACAAGATACAGGTGATTAAATTAATATTGTAATGAAGTTCTAGTGTGAGATCTTTAAATATCATAATACGTTTGTTGGAAATAAAGGAATATAAAGCATAGTCAATTAAATCTGTTAGGAGAGCGAGAAACATGGCATCATTAAGAGAATTCTGATAGCAAACAGTCGGTCGCTTTCAGATATATCCGCAGGAAATAGGAAGCCTGCTACACTTAGAGGAGATAAAGAGGAAGATCCTATGCTCGATCAATATCAGAGGCCACCCGCCATGTCAATTAGAAAGCAGCAAAATCTCAAGTATCCACTGTTGTATACGCCGCACAGATAAAACCCCACCATCTTCTTACACACAGCGTCAGCTTCTAATGTGTCGAATCCCACGAAGTATATTGCAGCAAACAGCCCGCAATCTCTCAGCGTGACGAGCGTCAGATTATCCTTTCCCCACAGAGTCGTACTCGAACTTCAAGATCCTCGCTTGCGGAACGTCGTACGGGACGAGGTCGTGTAGTCACATCGCGCTCGTCCAATCATCTACTCTTTCGTCTAGGGTACGTTCGTATGTAGGTCTGAGGTTTTGGCAGCTATGGTACTATGATGTTCGTGACTGTCAGTGAGTGTGGAAGAAAGACTTGGAGTGAAGGATTACGTACTCGACAGGGTAATCCGAATGAAGCCGCCATTATTCTCTTCGAGACCAAACTGACCACCTGTCCACTTCTTCCATCCAGATGAGACATTACCCATCCTTCCTTCAGCGGTGCTCGCTCCGATTCGCTCATGTTTGCAACACGTAGGATACCAGGTTTCTGTCGTTGCAGGGTAAGGCGAATTCGGAGCGGAGAGAGAAACGAACGAGAGTCAACCTAAGCCAGTCATCCAGCGAGGAGCACAGGTGGAAGGGCAATGCTGGCTTCGGGATGCGAACAAGGCTGAAGACATTAAGGCTCGACGAGGCTGCATTCTGTCGATCTGCGCGAATGGAGTACACGCGCCCTCCGCTTTCAGAAAACAGGGCGAGTAGCTAGAACCCAACCAACATTCTTCACTTCCATTTAAGCAGCATCATTCTTGCAGAAAACAAATCGCAATTATATCTTCAAGGCAGTACCCGGTACTCCGCAAAGTAGAAGTTGCTGTGTGGAGAATACATACCCTGCCTGAAACCTTTATAAGGAAAAATAAATTAAAATAAATGAACTGAAACTAAATTCAAACTGAGGTGTGGTGACATAACCTCGACGTAACGAACTCCAGCAAACATCACCCTGAAACGTCAGGCTGTTCGTTCAAAACAACTTCAATCAACGACATCTGGAAAGTTAACCCGCACATCGTAAGCGCGATTCAAGAGTCTGTAGGACATCAAGACTTGTCGTGTTTGAGATCTGGATCATCATGCTAATCCCCACCATCGAAGAAGGCAGCCTCCATCACCCATCTCCGTACCCCGCACCAACTCATCCACAAGGTCCAACACCGGCACCACCGAATATGCTATCCATTTCAGAGGTGGCGAGAAACGCCTACAGGAGGGTAATTCGTCCACATACTCCTGCGAGACCCGAAAGAACTCACGTGGCAGACGACGAACCTCTCTCGACGAAACTCACGAATTACAACCCTCAATCCGAATGCCCGCTCTTCCGGCGCATCCCAGGCGAGATCCGCAATCGGATCTTCGAGCTCGCTCTCGCGGAATACGATGACCTGGACAAGCCATACAACCCAGATGCCTATTATTACCGACCTGGCTATCACTTCGAGAAACGCATCGACACCACGCTCCTCCTCACCTGTCGCCGCATCTACCTCGAAGCCCACCTGCTGCCCCTCGCGGTCAATGAACATGCGTTCTGGTGCTACCGCGGACCGTCGAACACAAGGCACAAGCACCAGAGCCCAATGAAATACTTTGGGGGTATGACGGAGGAACAACGCAACGCCGTGACCTGCGTGCACTTCTTCACGCAGCAATACTGGCTCGAAGGCTCCTGGGCGGGCTCTTCCTGGGCCACGGTCTCACAGACCCCCCAGATGCGATCCCGCAAGATCAAAATCACAATCCGTCACACAGACTGGTGGTTCTGGGAGGACGACGAGCCTCTGGGCATCGATCCTCGACTTCCCTACCGCGTTATGAAGAACCAGATGCTCTGGAGCAAGGAGGAGATAAAACCCAACACCGCACAGCTCGAGAAGGCGTGGGGGAACCAGTTCCAGAACATCCGTGGGTTGCACGAATTGGAGATGGAACTCGAGACCGTGGAGCGGAAGAAAGCGCAGTTGGACGAGATTGTCGAACGTGCGAAAGGGTGGCAGTTCCATCTCCACGACGGAAAAATCCTTGTTATGGACGAAGAAGACACGCGCAGCTATTTCTGGGAGGGATCCAAGCACTTTGATCCACTGAGCGAAGTCCTAGACGGTGAAAACCTAGACGATGAAGACGTGGACGATGAAGACGCAGACGAGAGTCCTTCGGAGCCAGAGACCCAATTCTTACCGGTTGTAACTCCCCAAAACACCATTGTCTATGAGGCTGTTGAATCCAACGAACCTGAAACTACAGAAACCACCGAGGAGGGTCCTCAGACACCGCCTCCGGGCAAGAAATCAGGACTGCCGTTTTACGTGGTGTGCCTGAAGTGGTCCGCGCGCTCAGCGGACGCTGTTGAGGAACTTGAAGAGAGGACAAAGATTTATTCATGAAAGCCGCTCTTAAGCAGTGTGTGACGGTGGCTTGACTTGGAATTATCTCTTCCTTCCCTTCCCCTTCGTCATGTCCTTCAGCGATGTGTGTCTTCATCTCAACAAAACGCCTCTGCTCTCCAGGTATCTCAAAACATGCAGTAACGAAAGTAAACGAAAGGAATAGGATACAGGAAAGAGAGACAAGGAGATTTTTATTTTTCTTTGGGAAATGGTTCATGGGGTCGCTCCTGGGCAAGGCGTCATGTAATGGCCGTTTTCCTCGTTATGTCTCTCGGGGGTCTGTCTCTTCTTTCCATCTCATGCGCTCTATTTCCTAGATCCTCAATCCAACAACAACAACGAAGTGACGACAGGGAATAATCACAAGAAAGGAAAACTTGATCATCAATCCAACAACAACGAAGTAACGACAGAGAATAATCACTAGAAGAAAAAAACCTAACGAAAGGAGAACCAAACTTCCCCCTCTTTCACACATTTTCCTTTCTTTCCCCCTTCCCCTTCCTTTTTTTTTTAAGAAAAAAAAAAAAAAAAAAAAATCCATGCCTCTCTCTCTCTCTCTCTCTCTCTCTCTCTCTTTACTCTCATTTCAAATATATAATTTTTTTTTTTTTTTTTTTTTTTTTTTTTTTCAAAACAATTCCATCTCCAGCGTAACCCTCCCTACAAAAAAAGAATTTATCCTAGAGAAAAGAAAAAAAAAAAAAAAAAAAACTTTATGTTGTATTTTTCCATGTGGTTGTTGTTGGCTGTTTGGCTTGTTGTTGGATTTGTGTTGGCCCCCTCGGGAAATCATCGGGTTTTTCGTTTCGGAGGTGATGGGTGATGGATTGAATAAATACAAAGATGACAGTTTAGGATTTTTTGATGTTAAAGGAAACTAATTAATCAATCAATCAAATACTAGCACATCGCCATCTTGTCTTCTAAGTCTTATATAGCCCTCTTTTCTTTCTTTCTTTCTTTCTTTCTTTCTTCCAACGCGAGGAAAATCACCGTGGCGAAGGCGCAGCCAACTTAACGAATGCAAAGTCAAAGGACCTATCATTCCCAACTAACCAATTCATTTATTCCCACCACCCAGCTCAAGTAGAATCCAGAATTTCCCCCC
>JAJDMY020000821.1:0-13282 GCA_022345705.2 Sabuloglossum arenarium | reverse complement strand
TCATAATTCGGAATCCGCACGTCGCCTGGATGAACTTTAAACTATGGAACCCGGAACCAGAACCGGGGAAGGGGGGTTTTTTTTTTTTTTTTTTTTTTTTTTTTTTTTTTTTCTCTTCTCTCTCTTTTCATTAAGGTTTTTGGGAAGATTGAGATTGGGATGGATGGTGAGCCTCATCTCATACCCTTCATCATAATTCGGAATCCGCACGTCGCCTGGATGAACTTTAAACTATGGAACCCGGAACCAGAACCGGGGAAGGGGGGTATTTTTTTTTTTTCCTTTTTTTTTTCTTTCTTTCTTTCTTTCTTTACATGGATGGGCCCTTGGGATGGGATATGGGCTGGCACATCTTGGGGCTCTGGGTAACTCCGTGGAAATTATGGGAGTTATGGAGACGGGAAATGCCTTCTGCAGATCAAAATCTAAATTTTAAATTTTAAATTTTTTTTTTTTTTTTTTTTTGGGGATGGGAAGGGGGGGGGGGTCTTGATCCATGAATCAGCTTGACGCCCCATGGTTGGGAAACGAGACGCAGTCCCCCCCCCCCAGAAGCGACCGTGAGAGTTGATACTAAAAGGGTATCTTATTTTATTTTATTTTATTTATTTTTATATAAAATTTATTTCCTCCTTTCTCTCTCTCTCTCGCCCGCACCAAATATATATATATAAAAATAAATTCCTATTTAGCAGTTCATTGGGGAGGGGGACATAATAAACCCCCCCCTCTCTCAGATACAATAAAATACAATAAAATAAAATAAAATAAAATAAAAATAATGTTCGTAACAAAGCTAAACCAAGCCAAGCAAGCGAGCGAGCAAGCGAGCGAAAATCTTTTTACCGGGGGGGGGGGAGGAGGAGGAGGAGGGAGGGGATATGAAAACCAGGTAACGCACAGATATGGAACAAATCCTTCGGACTTGATTCGAACAGGCGAGAAAGAAGATAAAAGAATCCTTGTTTTTCTTTATCCTCAAAGGCTTGTTCATCATACCACGATCATCCCAGGAACAAAGCCTCACCCCTCCCCTCCCCTCCTTCCCCAGACTCCCCCCCCGGATACTCTGTCTCCAAAAGAAGGAAACGAGAGAGAGAGAGAGTATAAATATACTATTATATTCTGTGCAGTTTCGCATTGCATCATTTTCATCAATCGATAAGATAGCAGTGGTGAAGAAGACAGTGAAAATTTCATCGCCCGTCGAAGGAGGGGGTTTGGATGGACTCTTGTCTTGAGACTGGTGGGACATGCCATCTCTCTCTCTACTGCGTAGAAATCTACTTCTCTTGTTGTGTGCTCAGGTGCAAAACGATATATAAGAAGTCTTACGAGGGGTGTCTGCGCCCGCGCTTTGATCTCTTACTCCCCCTCCCAATCCAGAAGAGAAGAAAAACGGTCATGCTCTGCTCCGAGCGAGACCTTCTCGAGTCGTATTTTATCTACGTATGCACAAGCCCCCCAAGCCACCGCATCTGCGTTTGGCAGGTCGTCCCGACTTGAACGCCTGAAAACGCCATGACATTACGATCTTCCGTAGGCGGAGGGAAAATGAGAGAGCCCGAGCGTAAAGTGATACGCAAGGTATGTATCGGGGATAATGAAGAAATTTCCCTTCCTTCCTTCGAGTTAAGCCGGCTGCTCTATCAATCTTCCCTCGTCATGGAAATCATAGTCAGAGTAGAGTAGAATACGAAGAACCCCAGATCGGCCCGACGCGCGTACATGCTTGCGATGATGCATGGAATGGGAAATGCGCCCTTTTAACAAAAAACACACACAGAGAGAGAGAGAGTGTGTGAGAGAGAAAGAGAAAGAGAGTCCAAGCAGTTAAAGAGACATAATCTCACAAAAAACCAAACCAACCCATCCAAAAAGAAAAAGAAGAAAGAAAAAAAAAAAAAGATCCCCATTCTCACTCACTCCCCATCAACCACCACCACCAATCCAACTCCAACCCACGATCCATCCATCCATCCATCCATCCATCACACCCCCATCCCGGCTTCAGAAAAATCTCGAATATTTTAATATCAAAGAGTCCCCCTCGTTGGGGTACACGATTTCATCCTCTTCCTATTATTATAAATATATTCATCATTAGCCATGGGAGATGAGGAAGGAGGGAAGGAGGGAAGGGAAGGGAAGAGGGAAGAGGGTGGGGTGGGGTGGGAAGGTTTTTTTTTTTTTTTTTTTCTGTCACGGGGTTTGTTTGATTTGGGGGGGCTGGGCTGGGCTGGGCTGGACTGGGCTGGACTGGGTAGCGCCAAGTTCCATAGCAGAGCCTCCCCACGCCTTAAAAACCCCCTTCCCTTCGTCCCGTCCATTTATTTTTTCTTTTCCTTCTTTCTTTTCGTGCGGCGGCGCGATCAAGACAACTCCGTGTTACTTTACCCATCAAACTCCACCATGATGAAAAAAACAAAGTGTCAGTCGCGCCACAGAGTAAAAACCCCTAATTGCACAATCGATTTTATAAGGCTGGGTCTGGGGTGTGGTCCTGATTCGAAGGATTTAAATTTCCTGATTGTGGGTTTTGGACGGGACCCTGGATTCCTGAATCGAACATTTTTTTTTTTTTTTTTTTATATATATATTATTATAAAATACTTTCTTTTTTCTCTGTCTTGGGTTTTACGTTGATATTGTAGTATAATAATAATAAATATTGCCTCACTCTCTCTCTCTTCGGTTGCCTGTTCTGGGAATATAATCTGGGGGGGGTTTGGGCCGCTTCATGCGCAGCGTTCAGATGTACGGAGTAGAGCAAATCGGTTGGTGTCACTGTTGCCATTGTTAGAGTAGATGTGGGGGGAACTCGAATTGGAAAACAGTTTCATGCCTTCCAACATGCTGCCGCTTCTGCTGCTGTTCCTCCTGTTGCTTCTGCTGCTCCTCCTGCTGCTGCTGCTGCTGCTGCTGCTGTGTTCTGTGCGAGTGTAAGAGAAAGAGAGACCGCCATCTTACGTATTCGTATGTATGTACGAGTTACCGTCCGCGTGGGTATGGTGTTTCTTTTCTAACAGCCTCCATCTATGCATCGCCAAGGGGATTTCATTCAAATCTACTGCGTATTCTATTCTTTCCTTCTTCCATTCGATTGGGTTGGTTTCATCCCGGCCCGCGGAAGCGCAGGGGTAAGAAACATCCATCTGGCACGGATCATGACTTTTGCTCCTTCCTTTTCTTTCTCAACCAACTCTTTCTTACTTCTGCGAGTGCGGCCCTATTGATGTCACTTCCAAGAGACGAAAACCTGGGATCGAATTTTTGTGCTAGGATATATGTGGCCTGAAACTTCCCTCCACTGCGGGATCAAGGATTTCTTCCCTTCTCCACTCGCACCCTCAATCGGGGCACGGAACCCGCAATCCCTAATCGATAAGACCCCACCTCTTCAGTTTTCCTTCAATCATGCACGGTTAGATTATTTCCTTTCTTTTCCCATATTTTACTATTTGCCTTGGCAGGGTCGGGGGTGAAGCAGACGCGTCCCCGAGAAATCCATCATCCATGCAGGACTTACGATCTTGCCATAATTATGTTATTTACCGGTTGTTATGCTTCGACCTCTTTGTGCCGCGTCATCAATCATCGATCCCTAATGCACAGAGGCACAAATCAATAAATCTGTGTCACATATCAGATATCGCAACTGGCATTGACTGTTCCCTCGTCCCGGATGCCTCTTGGCCGCCGGTGCCTGGTTTCTCTCACACGCACTATGCCTTGACCGCCTTGGCTTACTTCTTTGGTGACACAGCGCCGGTGAAGTCGGCTAGCCATTCTAGAACGGTCAACCCACGTGCTGCGTTGGTGAATAACACCATGGAAAGTCCACAACATTTCTTCTTGAAACCTGACGGCTGCAATCGGCCCGTCCCGCTGGCCCATCAAAACTGCTATTAACTCAATGAGGAAACTATTCGCGGCGGTTGATATGTGTCAGGAGGATAACGGATTAGGCAGCAGCCAAAAGACTGCCTACGAACAATGGTGGAGAACGTTGAGACAAGAAAGTCATTCTATTGATCTGCTTGCGCCATGCCCCTCCGATTCCTGGTTGGCCTCAGCAACCAAATCGAAAGTGCAACCCCCCGCTCCTTATCATGATGACAGTATTTAATGCCCTGAGAAATGAACTGATAGCTGTTGGCAACAGGTTTTCTTTTTATAAAGCCTTTACTCTCCAGGCTCATCTCCAATCTTCTCCAGCTTGCCTAGTTCCCTCTTCTCCCCTGTCTCGCCAATAATCCTCAGTCTGTCCACTCTGACCCGTTCGCTGTCTCCATCTCCATCAACCACGAATATTACCAGTGACGTGACGTTCTGAAATTTAACAAAGCGAAGTTCGATCTTGGCCGTCCCAGTGCTTGCATCCCAGTCATTGGGGGAGAGAGTAATTGTCTGCGTCGCCGGTATATCCTCTGCTTCCTCGAAACCAAGGACATGTGCACGATTGGAGTAGACTTGAATTGTCTTTGGCCGCATCGGAATTTCTGAGTCATCGTCATCTTCAGAACGAGCTGGTGGTAAAGAGGTGACGTGTAGGGTGTGAACTTTTAAGGTAGCCTTAAAAGGGACAAAGAGCATAAGCTGTTCGTCAGTATCAGTTTCAACCCAATCAGGCTGAACATCCGCATCTGATGACTTCCCCTTGCCCTTCTGGGTCCCACTCTTGCCTGACGGTTTGCTCGGCTCAAACAGTGATCTTGCGCTGCCAAACTCGCTGTCCGAGTTCAACAAATCCAAGCCCTTGAGTTCCACCTGGTCCGTAACATCATTGAATCCTCTGGGCAGGCCTGCCCCCATCCACATTTTTGCGCCCTCCCCACCTGTGGTAAACCCACCTGAGGAGGACCCATTCGAGGTAAGATTCTCAGCTTCAGCAGCTAGTTTCCGAACAGCCTCTGTAAGCTTTTTGGGATCTGCTCCTTGTATAGTAGACACGACTTGGCTGTTCTTGAACACGAGAAAAGTTGGCAACCTAAACATCTCTCAATAAGTTAGACTAGGCGGGCCCTGAAATTCAAACATGGGCGTTGAGATAGTAGAAATGAGCTTACGTTGTTACGCTGTATGCACTAGCAACCTCTTTTTGGTTGTCAACATCCACCTTTGCAAAGGTAATCTTATCTGGGCGAGAAAGGCTGGCAGAAAGCGCCTCATACATCGGAGTTATCGTCTTGCATGGCCCGCACCAATGCGCGTAAACTACCAGAGAGGCAATGTTAGCCTCTACTGTTCCGAACAGCCGTCGGTCCAAAGAGGGTTATGACAGCTGCGGATAGCGGGGCAAGTGGGGGGCGGCAATACTCACAGTCCACGACGACAATGGTTGATGAAGAAATAAGAGCACTGAACTGCGCAGGCGAGGTAATGTGCACCGTCTTTGACATCTTGTGGGTTCTCTGGAGGATGTTGTAAGATGCAGCAAGTTGTTCATGAAAAAGCAGCTCGGCATCCGTCTTGGCGCGATAGTACGACAGTAAACCGCTTTTTGCTCGCGAGTGCCTCACCAAGCCGGCGCCGCTTTAAATTGCGATGCTCACCCTGAGCTCGCGCGAGCACATCCCACTCCCGTCCCATGTCCGCTCCAAATACAGCTCATCAAGTTTCAGGCAGAAAAATGAGCCACAAAATGTACGCGCCCACAAACTCTCGTATAAAGGACGTCCGGTTCCCTTCCCACCCAATTGACCGACCGACCGTCCTTCCACTCAAACCTCTCTCAAATCTCTCCCAAGCCTCTCCCAAATCTCTACTATCATGGGTAGAAAGGCACCTACGGCAAAAGAACTGCTGGAAAAAGCTGCAGCTAGAGGCTACCAACTGGGTGCACATCGAGAGAAGGATATAAAGGAGATACCCAAATATGTCCAGAAAACTCTCAAAGATCAAAATTGGGCGTTGGACCGTTATGTGAAGTATGTTCGCTCTAGTTATGACATCTCAATGGGGCTTTACTCATCCCTTGACACAGGTTTATTGAGATCACGGAGATGAAGGGAAAGGATGAAGGAGAAGATAGTAAGGTAGAAAGAGGTGATGAGACAGCAGAGATGGACAGCAGCACGGCAGTCCACTGTCTCCTGAAAGGAGCGCCTTGTCCAGACCTAGCCACTGAGAAATTCTGGCAGCTTCAGATTCCAGAAGGCGAAGAATCACTTCCTCTTCGATGAACAGATTCTGTAAAGAATTTGCCAATCCTTCGCAATGCCACCTTGGAGAATGGAGTTTCCAAAGAGCCCTTACCGAAGGCTACATTCGAGCGTATAGTTCGATCTGTAATGCGAATATCTGGATACTTTGGTTTCGCTACGGTTCACGCTATACGCCGCTACGTAGGTGTAAGGGTCATCAGTACTAGGGTCATTTTGGGTAATATGTTGTGAACGTTCAGTTTGGTAAGTTTTGGGAAATACCTTTATATAGATAAGTATGCTAATAGGCTATTTAGAGAGATATACTGAAACTGAACGTTCACAACATATTACCCAAAATGACCCTAGTACTGATGACCCTTACACTTGGAAAGCACTACCGGGAAAAGAGCACCTTTTTAAGAAGCAGTTGAGTAGGCTTTCAATTGGAGCTTACATGGAACTGTGGCGAGAAGTCGGTGTATCATTCGAAGCTGTATTAGCAGCTAAGTCAACTGTATTTTCAGACAGAAAATCGCAAGAAAAGCGTAGAAACCAAGTTCAGCTTTACTACGGCAATCGAGGACTTGCAAGCGGACAATATAAAAATTGGCCGACAGGCTAAGTCAATGGAAAGATCAGGTGGCTAAGGAGTCAAACCTGAAAGAACTCGACAAAGAGGAAGTGAACCGACTGAAGATTAGAATGCAAGCAGTGAAATGAGATGCACAATCAACAACTGCAGCAATAAGTACAGAGACTGGTACTGGTAGCGGATCACTTTAGAAGCATTACAATTAGATCTTCTGAGGAAGTGAGCGGGGTCTTAGAGAAACTGAAATTTGAATTATGTTCTTCATCTGGTAGACAGGATATGGGTTGGATGTTTTCACAAAGCACGTTTTGTTCAAATTAAGAGACAAAGTGAGAAACGCGCGAAGGATATATAAAGAAATAGGAAATCAGTTTCGTGTATGGCGCTTTCCTCTAGGTTTTTTTAGTTGTAGTAGTCCGATTCCTGACTCTTCTATCATTCCTTCCAACTGGGCCACGACGCTTCCGTGATGAAAGCTGTTCTTGTTTCTCTACTTGTAGTAGAATCTTAGGCGTAGGCGGCTTAGGAGTAGGTGGCTTAGGCGGATTCAACCGAAGTCTAATGCCAGATTTTCTAGCTTTGATTTGGGCGTTAAGTTCCGTATTCGTTGGAGGAGCCTCTATCTCGGGAGGCAGGCTAGGCTTGCCAGAAACCAAGCCAGATAGGCCCTTGTTGTCATCGTGGTCACTAGCTCCCTTTACAGAAGAACAAGTTGAAGAGAGAAGTGTCGTGTACTGTGATACCAAGTCGTCATATGCCAAAGGCTTATCTTCTGTAAGATCAACTACTGTAATGTCAGCGAATTCCTTAGAATCTATGTCGTGGTTGACCTCCAGGAAGTCCAGTGGGCTCGGGAAATCATCGATGTCATAATAGCCTCTTGTAGATGCAGAATCTCCTGTTGAAGACACTGTGCTGTCCGGGGAAGAGGAGCCAGTGTGGGTCAAATCTGGTACCATGGGGCACTCGGTGTCACGATCGCAGCCCTTGGCAGCAGATGGTAATGTTAACATTGGGGATATTGTAGAATCCGCAAACATGGTAAGCTGATCTTGGGTATCGATTTTCTTCGGTCGCGTTGATTTCTGCTTCTTTTGGACTCGACGACCGTCATTGCTCTCAGTAGAGACAGCTTCCCAGTGTCGCTTTTGGCCTTTTTTGTTGGCTCTGCGAAGATTATGGTCGTCACTTAGATGGTACCAAAACGACATTTCATCCTGGAGCTGAATACTGCAGAGAGGGTGTGGACAAGCAGACGGCCAATGTGTTTCGCTGATATGCTCCTCCAGATGTGCCATTAAGCCAGTATCCCGTGTCCATGCCTGCAGCCTCTCGTCTGCAGAAAGCGTTTCATCTCCCAAGCAAAATGGACAATAGCCAGGACGAATGAGGGTATGACAGTAACTGATTGACCCGCAGCCTCTTGAACTGATTGAATCGAAATACTACTTACAGTAAACACTCCATTCTTCTTTAACGAACCAAGTGAAGCACTGAAAGCAATAGATTAGCTCTGACTGTAAACGGTTAAGAGCTTTTGCATGCTCTCTTCGTCGACAATGGTGTATATGAGTTGCCCTTCGATCCTTATGTATACTATATAGACATCAGCCTTGGTCCAAATGTGATAGAGATTAATTTCTTACCCTTCCATTTTCTTGCCGCAGTCATTTACAGGGCAGGCTCCACCAGTTGGTTCTTCGCCAGGGCGATACAAAACTGTGTAGTCTCTAGTTATGAATGAATAGAGATCTATAACAGCCTATTTCCTTTCCGGTTCAGATACGACCTTGTCAGAGATCACCATCTCAGTGAGGCGACCTCGTTCAGGCATTATCATAGAAAGAGTTTGAACAAGTTGAGTAGGCGTGAAATCTTCAGCCTGTTCTTTTCCTTACGTTCTGATTTTCCAGTCCCTTCGGTTCTGAACCCACCAGTCTTGATAATTCTGTCGGCTTGTTCTCCATAGACTGTTATAGTAGCTACCGACTTTGTTTTTGGCTCTGCTGATGTCTTGATCACTTGCGCCTTCTGACTTGAGTTGCTGCACCCTATTTTTAAGTTCGATAAGATGTTGATCCTTTTCCAGAGCAGCCTCTTTCTCAGCTGGAATCGTCCAAGGAAGGCCTTTTTCGCGAAATTTGCTGAAGCCTTGAAAGTACTCGACGCTGTGCCACTTCATTCAGAAAGGCCCGCCTTCCATCACAAGAAGAGGTATTCGCCACATAGCTTTGGCCGTAAACACGATAAGGCCCCAAGATCGGCTGGATATGCAACGAAAACAATCAGATTAGCATCAACAAAGGAGCAGCAACGGACCTCGCTGTCTCAGTCAGAACGACCCCTAGGCCTCAAGGGACCTCGGCCTCGAAATAGGGGGCTAATGTCACAGCAGCTAAGCCGTTCTAAGTGAAGCCAGACCAACTGCCTAGCTAAGAACCCTATTGGTCAATACTTATGTTTACCTAGATAGACCTTAGTTGTAGCTAAGCACGACTATAGTCTATGATCATATCCTATTCTAGGAGCACTCACTAGTCTACGTGGCAGCCAGCCGAAGCCAACACAAATCCACCGCCCTGACTGACGTCTGCGGCACCCAGACCGCCAACCATAAGTCGACTGTGACACACCACTCCACAATCCTGTCTATTGAATAGTGGAACCGGCAACCATATCAATAGCATTTGACGCTGGTATGGCGCAGTTGCAGCCTGATCGTACTAGCTATCCCCACACTATTATGGAAACCCCAGTGGTCCTACCACATCGCCCCGCCGACGCCCTACGGCAACACCAAGCGGCTTTGGCAATGCTAGCCGGCAGCCTTATATAAGCGTCATGAATGGTTTCTCTCAGAGAGTTCCACATCGTTTAGCATAGTGAGGATACATCGGAATACTGGCGAGCTACAAGGAAGCAAGGAACCATCAAGCTACCCACAAAGCTCAGAGATATCCTTTGCATAGGATTCTTAGATCCTGCCTGGACTTAATTTTTACTTGGAAATTTTCACCTACCACCTCCCACTTTTCGCCTCCCACCTCCCGCTTTCTGGTACCCGCAATGCCGCCCTGTGCTCGCGCGAGCAGCACATTCGCCAACATTCTCCAAAGCAAGTGGGTACAACCATGACGACTGTTCCAACTATGGACCTGCCAAACACTACTTCTACAATGGAAATTGACAGCTCTCTAGGTTCATTAGAATCAGCCAGCAGCCAGAAGAGTCTTAGCGGCGCAGAGTTGATCCAACATGTGTCGAAGATGGTAAAGGATAAGCAGCGAGCGGAACTTATCATTCTTGAGTTGATGGAGGAGTATTCGTTCAGCTTTCCGGACTTGAAGGAGCTATTGAGAGGTATGTTGACTACAGTATGTAATTGGTTAAATTATAACTGACTGTTGCTCTAGATAGCAATCTTGAGGTTAGCTTTTCTAGGGTCAAATACAAGGACATTGCTCCAAAGATCGGCCTGGATCCGGCTCTCGAGGGGAAAGACATACCTACCTTTCCAATGTTTCAAGCCCGAATTACCAATAAACTCTTTCGCCAAATCCTTGAGGATATTCAGGCTTTTTCATGTCAGTATAGACCGCTAAGAGAACAGGATACTGAAGAAGCACGATCTCGTTTTCTGTCTGCTGTAAAAACGCCCTTATTCCCCTTTGACAAATCGGCTGTTTAGAGAAGTTATTGCTAACAGCTGTATCTACCTAGTACTTTAATAAGATCGTCGGCCTATTTTCTGGTTTATTGTACAACACTCCAGAATCTCTCCTAGAGGGCAAGATCAAAACCAAGGGCCGAATGGAGTATCAGTTTAAAACATATGGTGGAGTCACTCTCCTCTTCATTGAGGTCAAACTAGATATAGGCAGTTTTAGTGAGCGTCTCAACTGTCTCGCGCAGGTGATCGCAGAGTGTGACGGTATGTTTACGACTTCCTTCATTTGGATATTGTGGGCTAACCTTCCGGAGCCTGTGGTTGGGTAAACTTTCAGGACGGGTTCAGAACTCCCATCATAGCAGTATTATGTGACGGCAAAGAATTTCAGTTCTTCAGATTCGTGAGTGGGCGACAAACACGTGCAGGAAACCCGATATTCTCCTTGGGCAAGTTTCCTACTGGTGCAACAGAACAAATCGTTCCAGTCCCGATCCCTCCTATCGATAAGACTTTCTTCCATTCTACTCGGGCTCTATGCGAGACTCTCTTCTATATCTTTCTTAGCAGATACCAGTCTGGACTCGAGTCTTACTGGAATCGAAGTGTAGAAAGAGGTAAGAAACAGGGTGGAAGAAAATTGACCCCAGCGTGGCACAATGCGACACTCACAGCCAAAGCCGCAGTTGAGGAAGCAAAGCTTGCTCGTACCCTGTGAGCCAAGTGCTCAACAGGGTGATCACTCACCCGCGTCCACTCTCTATATAGGAATAACGACTCAAATAACTAGTTTAGAGTAACTTTTTTTATTCAACAAATTATGAGTTATATAGCCTCCGGTGTAATCGTTCTCTAAGAGAAATGAACAGAACTTAGTTTCTATAGTATAAAGCATCATTTAAAGTAACATCGACCATGTAAATACAGCAATACTCGAGTCCGCCTTACCCAGTTGCTACCGTTTTAAGTAGTGAGCAGTAAGCTTGCCTATATGGGTCGCATCGAGGGGCTCGATGAGAAGGATCATATGAAAGCGGACAGGAATCTACCATGCGAGGATTATGAAGTTAGCTTCCTTGATTTGCTCACTCTCTAGTCCTATCGAGGGGCTCGATGCCATTCTATATAACCGGCTTGTTCATTGTGGGTGCGTTGTACAAGTGTAATTATTTAATACCAAAATGGCTTCAAATAGTTCTAGGTATTGCTATTTATAATTGAGTCCAGTTTTGGCTCCCCAGCTCCAGATATAGGACGATAATAGCTAAAACATGAGGAGAGTAAACATAGAAACCCCAGCTATATTTTGAGGCAAAATTGGGCTCCTCGAGCAGCTGGAGCATGAAAGCGGCTAGAGAAATAGAGCAGTTACCAATAGAATTGCTTGCATGCCTCCCAGATGCTCTAGTCATTTTATGCTCTAGCCTCTAGATTCTCTGGCCCCACTAGACACTCTCATGCCTTCTAGATTCTCCAGCCTCTCGAATTCTCTGGCCCTCCGAATTCTCTAGCCTCCAGGGTTCTCTAGCCACCCAGATTGTAGTGGAATATCAACGATATCAAGGGGATCGAGATTTCGGAGTAATCGGCTTCAGGAGCTGGGTCGAAAATGGTGCGGCGAATAGAATCTTGCTCTGGGGAAGGATAGGCTCCTAGAAGAGAGAAAGGGCCACTTAAATGCCTTTTGCGATATTCAGGTCATTCTCTGCTTGCCGCTTGCGCAGTCGTTCATTGATTTGTGTGCTTCTGGCTGAGTTCGAACCTTGGAGTGTTAAAGAAAGAACCTATTCTATACATTGAGCGGCGAGGTTATGTGCGAATCATCCAAGCCACAGGCCAGCTCAGCTGGATGCAGGCATGAGACAGTCCTTCCTCCACGGTGCCGCTGGTGGAGCATCGCAATTCAATTGATCCTGCACCGCTGGTTCCCTATCTACAACTCGACCCGCTTTGAGCTTCCCTACCAGCGTCCATAGCCTAAGGATGCATAGCTCCGCCTCTCACACCCTGTCCCCACCACTCCGAGGGATGGTGGCCTCCACGGCCCAAGGATGCATAGATCCGCCTCTCACACCCTGTCCCCACCACTCCGAGGGATGGTGGCCTCCACGGCCCAAGGATGCATAGCCCCGCCTCTCACACTCTGTCCCCACCCACCCGCAGTTGCCTGGAGCGTCATAGCGGTATATTGCTATAGTGCGGGGGTCCATAGATGCCTTGAGGATGACCAGAATGCCTCGCTCTAGCGTGCCGTGGAGCGTCCCGCGTCTGAGATGGAACCCTGAGACACTGAATCCTTAGATCTTCGTATCTTGCTTAGTCAAAGCACTTTCTCGCCGTTCAAGCACAGATGAAAGGCAGTTGTGTCATGCTCTCCTCCGGGGCTGACCAGCGCGTGCTCGGTGCTTCGCTACCACACGTAACCGATTGATGGCGTCTACCAGTCACTAAGGCACCCCACCACCTTTGCCGCTGGAATGTATTGCAAACACCCTACCCGGTGTACCACAGTCCGAAACAGCTCCGCCATTCTAAGCTGCATGCTCTGCCACCTTGGAGAATCAATCGACATAGCCCTTGAACCGCTGGCGCACCAAGAATTGCTGCTGAAAGACGTCATTCACAAGCCCTCTGGCCGCGTCATCCAACATCGCTGCACACTCATCCATGTCCACGCCGCTGGTTTCACCTCCGAAAGTCCTCTCGATCTGGTGCCTACCCCGAAAACTCCTCCATTAGCCACCAGTCTCCCCCTGACGCACCAAGAGTTGATGTAGAAGGACATCATCACAAGCCCTCTACTGCGTCATCAATACGCCTATGCCGCCTTTTGAAGGGCATCCATGCGCAGTCATTAAGGACCAACTTCGTAAT
>JAJDMY020000820.1:0-13284 GCA_022345705.2 Sabuloglossum arenarium | reverse complement strand
ATTAGGCGACACCCAACTAGAAGTTAGTTGAGGGGGTGTGAGCGAACCAAAATGGGGTGTGTCCGTACCGGCGCCCTAGAATAAGAAGACGATATTTGTTCTTAATGCGAGGGTGTGTATTGGGTTCAAAATTTCGTACTGTAGGGCTACCATTTTACCCTTTAGGGTTATTATTTTACCTTGTCGTAATACCGATTGCCATGAGAAATAGGTGAATTCATATTGATATCTTATAGATGTTACGTTTGCTTACAGCGTTGTATTCGCTTATCATCCCAGTAGGGGGAGCTCGCCTAACAAGCGACCCAATTATGTATTTCGCGCATGCACGGTAGTGCAGGGATAGTGATCGCAAGATGGCGGAGTGATCGCAGGTGCGATCACCCTTGGGACGTGCGATCATGATCGCACGAGGTCGCAGGAGCTTCGCTCACAACGGAGAAGCGATCGCATGCGATCATGGTACGTACCAAGTCACGATGCGAGTACTATATAGGAAGGCTCGGCCTTCATCACTTAGGAGCATCGTGCTCAACTCAAATCTTGAATCGGTATTCATAGTAACGAACCCCCGCACTGCCAGTGAACCAAGTGAACCAACACACCCTTTGTCGTTTGTATCCGGCTGTCTAAGCAATAGAGATTTATCTCGCTACCCAAGTCCTTAGACGCAGGATCCTTTAAGCCCCCGGGTTGGACCTAGGCTTAACGAATCGTTACAATAGATATAATAGTCGACGATATAGACGGGATAAATGTGCCTTGAATTTGCAATTGTGGCCAGCCCGTCAGCCAGAGTAGGATATCTAGTTATTTCAAATGTTTATCAGTACAAAGCTAGCTTGCTTTAAAGTAGAGTGAAGATATCAAAAGGGTGTCGGTATGTCCAAACCCTGTTTTGGGACGGCCACTCCGTTTTGCGCGGCCACTCCTCGCCTCACCACACAATGCATCATTAGTTGCATTCACGATGCAACTAATGATGCGCCTACTAATAGAAACGTTACTTGTACCCTATATTGCAGTCCCATTTTCGCACACTTTGCTTAAGTGAAAATTTTTTCATTTTACCTATATAGACACCAAACAACGTACCTCAAATTCCAGCACACACAACCCCGACATACCATCTCAGCAATATGTCACTCGATCTTGCCCCACCACACGAAGGCTCATTCGATAAATATGAAGATCTTCTTAATAATCTTCAAGAGTATGCGAAAATTCATGGGTACGCTGTTGCTATAGGGCGTAGCAAACGCAACAAGGATGGCGAAATACGTACACGCTATATACAGTGTGTAAAAGCTGGAAAGCCTCGAGATCGAGTTACCGATCGAAAAAAGCCACTTATTAGTCAAAAAACCGAATGCCCATTCAAATGTAAAGCACACTTTACTCGAAATAATAACTGGGAGCTTACCGTGATGGATTCCATGCACAACCATGAGCCGAATGATCCTATTGCACATTATCAACATCGAAAGTTTCCAGATCATATTCGAGCAGAGATTGCAGCAATGACGAAAGCAGGAATTGCACCTAAACAGATTTCTTCAGCAATTTCGCTTTCATACCCAGATCTTTTATGGACAATTCAAGATCTATATAACCTTCGGCGGGAACTGAAGTCAGAGCTTCTAGAAGGTCGATCTCCTATCGAAGCAATGCTCCATGAGCTTGAAACCAGCAAATACGAATACAACTACCAGTTGGATGAGGATGGACGAATTACACTTCTATTTTTTGCTCATCCTGAATCTTTAATTCTTCTGAAACAATATCCCGAGGTTCTAGTAATGGATTGTACATACAAGACTAATCGATTTCATATGCCTCTTTTAGATATTCTTGGTTCTACAGGTTTAAATCATACTTTCTTTGCAGCTTTTATTTTTCTTTCTAGCGAGACTGAAAAGGACTACACATCTGCTTTAAAGATATTACAAGGTGTAATGAGAACCAGACAGATTTCATTTCCCGGGGTCATTGTTACCGATAAAGAGCAAGGACTTATGAATGCGGTGAAGTCTGTTTTTCCTCAAACAAAAAATCTCCTTTGTGGATGGCACATCAATAAGAATGTTTTATCTCATGGTCATAGCTTAGGGATGTATTCAAAGGAGAGTGAGGAAGAAGTTTCTTTTATGTCACAGTGGCGAGCGGTTGTATCATCACGTTCTATTGATGATTATAATAAGAAGTGGATAGATTTTCAAAGTACGTACATGACTTATCCAAAAATGCTTGGATATTTGTCGACTACGTGGCTGGATAAGCATAAAGAGCAGTTTGTATACTGTTGGGCAGATCAGCATTTGCACTTTGGACATCGAGAAACCTCACGAGCGGAAGGAGCACATTCTGTTATCAAAAGATATCTTCAAGTATCAACTGGAGATCTTTATGGGGTGTTGGAAAAGTTATCTTTAATGTTGACATCTCAACATAAAGAACATCAGTCAGCAATATCAGCAGCACGAAATCGAATACCACAAAGTTTTCGATGCTCTCTTTTTAAGGCTCTTGTCGGTTATATTACACCCTTTGCGCTATGACGAGCCTTTGAGCAAAAACAAATTCTAGATCGCCCGACTATGCATCATACGTGTCACCGATCCCATATCAACTCTATGGGTATCCCATGCTATCATGTCATGAAAGATCGTATAGCTAAAAATCAAGTATTATACTTGCATGACTTTCATCAACGATGGTTCTTTATCGCCCCCCCTGAAGATTTCGTTCAGTCTGCTCCACGACCAATCCTAAATCCTATTGTTGTTAAAACAAAAGGTCGACCTATTGGCTCCAGGAATCGACGGCCTACTTCTTCTACACAGCGAAGTCCATCTCAATTTGAGCAATCTTCTAATACGACTCGAAAGAAAACTCGGAAACGGACACGAACTGGACGTCGAAAACAAGCAAAACAGACTACTCCTGATGATAGCGATGGCCACGATTCTGAGGAGGACCAACTAGCGGAATTAGAACTTCAAAGATTGCAGCAATCAAATGGCAAAGCCGTTCCCTTATGGTCAAAGGAGCCTGAGTTTGCCGGAATGACTAGAGCGGTAATGAGCTATAGTTTGAGAAGTAGGGGCGGAAATACGGGTTAAGGAGTGTAATTAATTTATTTTATTCTAAGTATTATGCTCTCTATAAAAAAGAAGTCACTCTTTCGAGATTTCGCATGGTGAGGTAAGGAGTGCCGCGCAAGATGGAGTGGCTGCGCAGAATGGAGTGGCCGCGCAAAATGGAGTGGCCGCCCCAAAAAAGGGTGTGGACATACCGACACCCTATCAAAATGGCATCAATGTACGTGCACTCCTTTCTAAACGACGATGTTAGGATTCTGGGGGCGAAAGGAGGTGGAACGCTTGCTTGATTGATAGCGTACATAGAGAAGTAGCATAGCACATATAGAATAGATAGACAAAGAGAAGTAATCTATTATAGCTAATGGAGTGCGGAAACCGGCCACTGGGAGAAGACTTTGGGATTAGTCCCAGCACACCCCAAAATGGTTCGGCCACACCCCTCCTAGCTGGAATTGGGTGTGCTCGGGCCACACCTCAACAGAATCCCGCCATACAACATGCCGGGGGCGGTGTGGTCACTGAGTCTAGTTAAAGAGAGGCTAGAATTCAGTTATGCTGATACCTGACCTTAAACGAAGCGTAGCGACATATATTACCATTAATTTCAGAAAAAAATGATCCGCTGTTGTAAGGACCACAAAATTACCCGGAAGTGTGTGTGCTTTTGATTGTCCATGCCAACAACAATATCGTAAAAAAGTGGCAAATACGTAAGAGTGGCGTGCTGCCCTGGGGCGATGAGAATTCAAATTTCATACCAAATATCCTAGATATCCTAATTGTTGCGGTGTGATTGTCATCCGCTCGTCACCGGTTAAAGATGCTTTAGTATGTAGGTATTCACCAAGCTGAATTATAGTGGAAATATCATTAACCTTAGTTATTGGATTATCATAGCTATTCTATAAGGGTGTGGCCGGCCATTTGGGGACGCAAGGCAGAGCAAAAAGAGTGAATACTACGGAAGCCACACCCCATTTTGGTGCAGCCACACCCCCCATATTACCATAGCCACACCCCATTCCTATTTCTGGCTAAGAGTAAACTGAGCACGTCACTCTCTGCTGCACAACACAACCACAAGTAAATTGTCTTGCTATACCAGGTATCATTAATTCCAATGGACTAATGACATATTTAGAATTTTCCTTGACATGGTGTGTGGGAGTCGTGCGGAAGTTCGAGATGACGGCAGTTTTAGGCGGGGTACCTAAGTGGGGTATATCGCTTAGTTATGGGCTATATAGCCAGGCTGTCGCTTAACGGAGGCGGAACTCACTGAGACTCCAAGTGCCACATCCGACGAGCAGCTCTCTGCCGACGACAGCCCGTCAAGGAGTGAACTGATAAGACAGAGCTCTGCGCCGAGTGCGAAAATAGCATGGAGGACATAGAAAATAATATCCTGATAGGTAGTTGTTTTGTGGTTATTGTCGCCCTAGCAGGCAGTGGCTGCACCATTCCAGGGGGTGTGGCCGCAACAAAAAGGAGTGTGGAAATACCGGCGGCCAATACGTACCGCAGGCTGCTAGCATTATATACTACCGAGTCCTATTGGCGTTTGGCTACCGTAGTGGTTGCTCAGCTCCTGCAGTGTAATCCTGAGGTGTGGGGGCCACCAACCACATAAATTTTAGGAATATGGTGATACCCCGCAAGCTGCTCTGCGGGCTTCTATAGCGCCTGGATCCACGGCGAATAGAGATACTGGTCCAAGTGGCTGCCCAATCATTGGCGAGATTCTAGATAGCATAGTGGTCGGGATGGTTAGAGAGGAATGGGTTTGGATTGGAAGGGCTGTGCCGGAAACTTAAATGTAGGGACATGCCGGTTTTCTGTGGTTGGTCGTAGCGCTGGCCAAGCACATTCGCCGGCTACCTTTTCTGGCGTGCTGATTTTGATGGGCTCAAATGGAATGGAATAGATGTCGAATACTCTAAGGTCGCACTGCCTGCGGCAAATATCTACACAACCATCACTAATAGCAATGACTGCGATCAGCGCTGTCGCTCCCACAGCAAAACTGGATCGTGAGGCTAGATTGGTCCATGAATCTACACACGCTTGTACGTGGCACAATGAGGCTGCCATATCAAGTCGTCGCACAGCATCAAGTCCTGCGGTTGACAAGTCACATGAGAAATACGAGGACGTATCACGGGCAATAGATCGAAAGTTGGAATCTAGCGTAGGCAAGTGGCGTGGAGTGGGATGCAAGCCGACAGATGCGGAGATAGCTGCGCCCAGTGAAAACTGAGTTGTCGGTGAGGTAGGGAGGGGCTAGAACTGGAGTGGCTGCAGCACTGCGATAAGGTAACACAGCGCTGAGAATGCTGCAAACATTCATTCACTGAAATCCAACTAAGCCGTTCTTTACTTTTCTGATAAATATCACTCGATCATCCTTCCAACCTTATCGATACGAATCCTTCAACCGTAACGCTAAGTATCGATAAAAATGACATCACTCATCGAGGGCCTAGGTACCTCTCACCTCGAAGTTAAGAGCGACGAAACCCTCAGTCCTGGACCTTACAGCGGACCACTGAGCCTTGGACCGCCACCAATAAACTTTCCGAGCGCCATCGCTCGAAACTACCTCCGCGATCAGTCTGAAACGTATCGCGCACTCGACGACCTCCGAGATAAGGTACAAAGTCACCTTGTGATGAGAGTGTCGTTATTCCTTTCAGGGATCCCAATCGCTGACTGTTTAAATAGGGATGGCGTAACCCCCAAGGCGACGAATATTTCCGGAAACTGCGGACAGATGCAGATAATGCGGACGAATATCGTCGACAGGCGTTCTATCAGATGAACAAAAGTATCGGGAAGGAGATGCACGAGGCTTCTGGCGCGTTCAGGACTTATGGTGCTGCCAAGGATGTCCAAGCCTTGAACCTTTGCATGGCTCCCGGAGGCTACACATTCAGTCTCCTCCAAGCCAACCCCACCGCCCGCGTCAGCGGTATCAGTCTCCCTACCGAACTCGGAGGCCACCATATGCTGCTTCCCTACGGGGCTGAAGATCCGCGTGTCCAAATCTCATTCATGGACATTACCATGCTCGCTACCGAATACGGCACGCCCGTATCCTCGATCCCTCCACAGCATCCTGAAAAGTCCAAATTCAGTGCAGAACGCCCATTCCTCGGACAATCCTTCAACATCGTTCTCTGCGACGGGCAAGTCCTACGCACGCATATACGCGCAGAATGTAGACAGCGACATGAAGCCACACGTCTCACAACCGCGCAGTTAATCCTTGGAATGAACAGGATCAAACCCGGAGGCACATTCATCATTCTCCTCCACAAAATCGAAGCTTGGGAAAACATGGAGCTCCTCCGCGCCTTCTCCGCATTCTCGAAAGTCCTGTTGTTCAAGCCAAGGAAGATACATGCCCAGCGCTCATCTTTCTATATGGTCGCGAAGGATGTTCAACCGGGCCATGAGGATGCGAGAAAGGCGGTGGCGAAGTGGAAGAAGGATTGGTTTAGGGCGACGTTTGGAGGGGAGGAGGGGACAGGAGAGGATATGGAGGAGGCGGATTCGAGAGCCGTTAGGGAGGTGTTGGAGGTGTTTGGGCCGAGGCTGATTGCGTTGGGGTTGAGAATTTGGAGGACTCAGTTAGATGCGTTAATGAGGGCTTCATATACCAAGTAGAGATGACTGCTGGTGAAGCTCTTTAGCTATTTGTTCGACCGAAATCGGAATACTGAGAAATTTAGCGCGCATACCTATCTGCTAAAGTAACTTAAACCATCTGGAAAATACCCGCCAGCCTAGTATTGCCAAAACCATCGCCATAGCCATCCTATTCTCTGCATCACCCTAGAGTCTAATCGTTATGTGACCAGTCAGCCCCGACACTTGCAGTTGTGGTGGGCAAGGACGCTGTGTTGGCTGGGTTGATTAATATCGATGACGGAGCTAGGATGATGCGTATGGGGTGGAGAAAGAGGATGGGGATGGGAATGAAGAAAATGGTTCCAGCGGCTTTGGTACTATTGTGGTTGGCTAGAAATTGAACTTCACGGAACAAATTTCCTTGTTTACTACTAGCTACGAATTTACTTCACAAGTTGAGCATCTATTTCGTCAACTCGTCTAGTTGATCAAAAAGATGGATTGTTGATCAAGTCGAGCACTTAATGAACCGGACAGAACATATTCACCTCAAGTAGCGGTGTTAACACCTGACTTCCTGTCATATAGCTCTCGCCTCGCCCTCTACATAGTCAATCAAGCCAATTCCACTCTTTCCTTCATCCTACAATCGTTATACCCAATACACAAACTCCTCTCCAACCCCAGGTCTGCAACCGCCCAAACCCACGCCCTCCCCGCCTCCCCCGTAAACAAACTACCTAGATCCTTCCTCTTTCCTCCACTCCAAAAACTCTCCATGCTCTCCCTCGTCATCCACGCCAAAAAACGCTCAAACTCCCCTTTCGTGCCTAGAGCTAACGCATTCCCGGCAATCCCATGGCACAGACTTGGTTCCTTGGTCAGCAATCCACGTTCCCAGATGCAAGCTCTCGCGCGGGTGATAGAGGCGTTGATAAGAGGGGCTAGGGTCGGGAAGTGGGGGAGGAGCGACAGAAGGGAGATTGTGATGCCGGGGGCGCCGTGGCAGAATTGGATGAGTTTGTCGGGGTTGTGGTGGCTCGTGGGGAGGGAGGAGGGGAAGTTTCCGCTGGGGAGTTGGGTTGAGAGGAGGGAGGCTAGGGTGGGTTCGAGGAGGGGAGCGCGGGATGGAGATATCAGGATGATTTGTAGGATAATTCCGATGGTGCCGTGGGCGGCACCGAGGTAAACGCTACCGTGCCAGACCCAGGGTCTAGGGGATCGCAGAATACGATCAATAACCCTCTCTGCAACCTCCTGAATCCTCCTCCCTATTTCCTCAGCATAACCCCCGCTAAGCTCCTTCTTGACCGCCCTCAACAGATACAAATACCCCGCCCTCCCATACAACCACTCATCACTCCCTCCTTCCCCGACCACCGCATCCTCAAACCCAAGCAACTGCTCAACAGCGTCTCGATCCCCTTGCATCGCCTTTATAGCCAAGCAGGCTAGCGTTTCGTTGGCAATTCCGCAGTGGCTGGCGTCAGTTTTTTCATCGCTACTGCTGTTTGAGGGACTTCCAGAGAGGTAGGAAACGCTCCAGGTGCGGAGGGGATCGCCGAGGATGCGAAGTGTTGGGTAGAGGGTGGAGAGGCGGTAGAAGAGGTAGGCGGTGGATGTGGGGCCACTGTAGAGCCCGCTGAAGGAGGAGGGGGGTGGTGGTTTGGTTGGTGTAGGTGGTATGGGTGGGCTTTGTGTTAGGATTGTGTTGAGGGAAGCGACGAGGTTCTCGTGGGCGCTGTCGTGGAGAAGTCGGTCGAGGGTGTTGGGGAAATAGCGGCTGGTGTTAGACATTGCCGGGATCTGGTTTTGTCGTCAGAGATTACGATGTTGTTAATCTGTTAATCTGTCAGAGATTCGATGTTGTTAATCTGTCAGAGATTCCGATGTTGTTAATCTGTCATCTTCTCTACTGCCAGCATGACGTCACGTCACGTGCCAAAGACTGCCTATAGAATAGTTAGAGCGCTCGTTATAAAAATAAGTGATGTACGCAAATAGAGCCAGGTTTCATCTTGCACCTCTGTCGTCATTATGGCTTTGTGTAGATATGAGCCACTCCCGTCGAGAGATTCTGTGTGGAGCCGATGACTCAACCATCTGACACAGCACTCAGCCCCACACAAAAGGGTCCGCTATACAAGCCAAGGCTACCCAGGTGACTCAGAGTGCCTGAGGCAGTTTGTGACTCGATTGAGATCGACTGAGCTGCGAGGTGCAAATATATTCCACCCCGCGCGTCTGAGGTTGAAGGACAGCGAAATCACTTCTTAGGATCTAGTCACTGAACGTGCATGATCTGATTCCCAATCAGTCTATCTATCGCGTTTATTACTTAAAGGCCTTCATTTCCTAAGCTTCTCTGCATATCTCGCGTCGCGCTTTTTCAATTCTCTTCTCCCCCGCAGAATCACCTCAGCGCAGGCGCGCATAGCATACTCGCGAGCAAGTAACTGTCATGGCGGGTCCTACCGAAGCAACTCCTACAACTGCCCCGAGACCAGCACTCGGTTCTTACGAGACCGCTCTCTGCATCATCCCCCCTGCACATATCTGTCATGACATCGATCGCCTCCGCTCCCTCTACGACAAAGGCTACGGCAAATGGCCCCCGCACATCAATCTCATCTATCCCTTTGTTGCAGCTGAGAGCCTCCCCCTTGCCGTTGAGTTGATCCGAGCAAAGCTTCGCAGCTTAGTCGGAACGGAAGAAGATGGAGGGTTCACTGTGTCCTTAGATTCGACGGATTCGTTTTGTCATCGCCATACCAGCACTGTTTTCATTGGCCCAAATGCTTCCAATCAGTGTTTAAAGGCGCGAAGGAGTATTTTACTTGAGGCTCTTGGACGGGATGCGGTCGCTGAGTCGGCGGCGAATAAGCAGACATTCCACCCGCATCTTACGATTGGTCAGGGTGGGAGCGAGAATATGTCGTCTTTGCGAGATCACTTGATGGCGAAGGCGAGTTTGCTACTTCCTATCGAGTGGCAGGTCGAAGAGCTTGTGGTTCTTGTCCGCGAACGGCTACAGGATCAAGGCGATGCGTCGAGTCGAATGAAGGTTTGGGGATATATTGATCTACCTGGGCATGGCGCGTCCGGTGCTGGGAAGTCTATCGACTACTATGGGGTGCAGCGAACTGAGGAGGAATTTTCGGATGAGGAAGAGAGACAGGCAATTAGCGGACGAGCTACTGGCGCAGTTGTTTCCTTGGAAGATCTGCAGATCTCGGACAATCCAAGCGCCCGCGAGAGTATGAAGACGCAGACAGAAGCCACGTATCGCTTTTCTGAGTCCCTTGGCATCTGGGAGCCCGCCCAACCATCCGTCCCACTGATCAGCAAACAGCAACTCCCCAGCACCCTGACAATCTCAAGCTACAACGTCCTCGTCGACTCTGCCTATCCTCCCGCACAAGACCGCTATCCCCTCCTCATCCGAACCCTGCTCTCCGAACCGGCCCTAGCGGACATCGTCGTATTACAGGAGGTTTCCGACCTGTTCCTATCTTTCCTCCTCGGAAACGACTCTATCCGCAGTCGCTGGCCTTTCGCGACTCATGGCCCACCAGGCCAGCAAGGGGTTGGTCCCCTGGGGAGCCTACGCAATATTGTTGTGCTGAGCCATTGGAATTTCTGGTGGGAGTGGCTGCCGTTTGAGAGGAGACATAAGGGGGCGGTTGTTCTTAGGTTTGAGAATATTGGGGTTTCGAAGGGCTTGGTTTCTATCGGTGAAGCTCAGTCGGATCACGAGGCGCAATTCCTTCCCCTGGTGGTGGCTGGCGTGCACCTTACATGTGGTCTAACCGATGGCGCTGTCGCGGCTAAGAAATCGCAGCTCTCTACCCTCATCGGCCACCTATCCAAAAACTACGCCAATAATCCCTGGATCGTTGCTGGAGATTTCAACTTAACGACATCCACCCTCACGATCGACGCAGCTCTAAAGACAAAATCAATCTCCACCGAAACCGCGAGCGCCATCTCTTCCCTGGAGACGATGCTCTCCGAGGCTCGATTATCGGATTCCTGGTTCGTGGCTCGCACGGAGACTGCAGACACCTTTAGATCGACTACTTGGCGTTCGACGAGCTTCGAGGATATCAATGATGGAGAAGAGGGAGCTACGTTTGATCCTATGGAGAATTCCCTAGCCGCGGAGATTATTGGAAGAGGTCTAAACAACCGGCCCCAGCGATACGATAGGATCCTTGTCAAAGGAGAAGACCTACTTGAAGTCACTGGATTCGGAATGTTCGGTTTCCCCGAAGAGGTCCTAGGCAAGGGAGGCGAAAGCCAGTCAGGAGATCAAGAAACTCAGCCGCGGTATGGAAGTGACCATTGGGGAATTAGAGCGACCTTGAGAATCGACCCGAACCTAAAGGGGAATCAACAAACAGAGAACATCGAGACCCAAGTGCCTCTGCTGGAACCCAAGAAGGCGCCCAAGAGTCTTGCCGATATTTCGACGCTAAAATCCTTCCTCGCAAGCCACGGAATGCTCCCCAGCGAAGAAGGAATCTCATCCCGAAAAGCCATCCTCGACCTCCTAAAGCGTATCATCCTCCAGACCCCCACAGAGGCCGCTTCGAGCCCCGGCGATACTGCAGACAACACCTCAATAATCCCCAACCCCAAGGCCCCGATCTCGCTAATCCTCACACCCGTGGGCTCCTACGGCTTGGGCGTCTGGAACACCTCCTCCGACATGGACATCCTCTGCATCAGCTCCATCAGCGCATCGACCTTTTTTGCGCTCGCGGGGCAACGGCTCAGAAAAGCTGCAGATATGAGAGTGAGGGTTTTGAGGACAGTGAAGGCGGCGTCGGGGACGATGTTAGAGTTAGAGATTAGGGGGGTGAAGGTAGATTTGCAGTATTGCCCGGCTGCGAAGGTTGTGGAGAGGTGAGTCTGAGGATGAGATATTAGCTATGATAGACACTTGTTTGCTGATGATGAGAGAGCAGATGGTACGAAATCCCCCGCCTCCCCCCCGCCTCCCCCCTCTTCGATCTTCCTATACTCTCCCTCAAAAAACTAAACGCCCACCGCGACCTCTCCTACCTTCTCCATACAATCCCCTCCCTCCCTCCTTTCCGCCTCGCCCACCGCTACCTCAAAACCTGGGCCCAGAACCGCGGCATCTACTCCGCGCGCTTCGGCTACCTCGGCGGAATCCACATCACTCTCCTCCTGTCACGAGTCTCCAAACTCCTATTCCGCTCCTCGGGGGGCGCGGTGGTGACAGCTGCGGATATGGTTTGCACGTTTTTTAGGTATTATGGGGAGTTCGATTGGAAGGGGGAGATGGTGGTTGATCCAATTTTTTTTGGGAGTGGGAAGGTGAGGTATCAGAGGCTGGTGGCGAGGGAGCCGATGGTGGTGTTGAGCTTACATGCTCCGGTGGTTAATGTAGCGCATGCTGCGTCGGTAGTGTCGGTTAGGACGATGGTGGAAGAGTTGAGGAGGGCGGAGAGGTTGGTGGAGGAGGAAGGGGTTACATGGGAGAAAATTGTTGATGGCGATGGAGGTGGCAGGCTAACTGGGCTCTCCTCCGGTGCGAGCGAGTTCCTCAAGGCTTACAGCAGTTATATCAAGATCGACGTGCAGTACTGGGGCGTGTCATTAGCAAAGGGGAGTGCGCTTGTTGGCTGGTTGGAATCCAGATGCGTCCTCTTGCTCATCGGTAACGTTTACCTTCCTCCCTCTCACCTCCCTCTTCTCTAACCAAATCCTCCGTCAGACCTCAACCGCAAACTCCCTGACATCCACGCACGCATCTGGCCCGCTCGCTTCACACCCAAAACCACCACCACCACCTCATCAGACACCAACGACTACCACGGCTGCTATCTCATCGGTCTCGCCAAAGCCGAGCAAACCACCAACAACACCGCCAACCCATCATCTGCGACGACAGATCAGGACCGCAAAAAACTAGCACAAGGTGTGCTGAGAAAATCATTGGAGCAGTTCGCAGAGCAGATTAGGGGCGATGAGATGTATTTCGATGCCATGACGTCGTGGGTGGATGTTATGCATGTCCGACAAGCTGAGCTCGGGGATCTGGAAGCCGATGGTCGGGAATGGGGAACATTTGTCCAAGAACCCACCTCCTCCGACGAAGACGACGACGACAACGACAGCTCAGGAGAACCAGAAAACCAAACCTCTCCCACCCCACGTTCCCACCCTCCCTCCTCAAACAACAAACCCAACGCCCCAACCCCCTCCCTCCGCCCCGCCTCCGACATCCTCCACCGCATCCGCTGGGACCCTTCCTACGACTCGAGCGACTACCTCGTCGGCTACGAAGACCGCTTCCTAGGCACGAGAGAGATACCCCTCGAGAGGTGGAAGACTGAGCAGACGGATGAGGAGTTTATCCCGTTGCATCGCGTCGTGTGGTTTCGGAGGAAGAGTGATGGAGCGAGGGTCTGGGAGAGGAGGCGGAGGTGGGATGGGGTCTTTGGGAGTGGTGTTAGGCGTAGAGAGAGAGAGAGAGACGAGGTAGGAGATACGAGAGGTTAAGTTGTAGATGATCTAG
>JAJDMY020000819.1:0-13285 GCA_022345705.2 Sabuloglossum arenarium | reverse complement strand
TCGATAAGTTGTACTATACCCAAAGATTGTATGGGAAAATCCGATTACAAGCCATTCGTAAAAACTTCTCTAAAGGCAAAATTCGCAACATTCTTGGTCATGAGCCAGATCCGAGATTCTTCACTTCTCACTCGCAAAAATATAGCATCGCAGTCGAAGAAGGTAACTATAGCGCCACACAACGGCAATCAGAGCTTCAGCAATTGCTTAACTTTAAAGAGCTCGGCGTTAACATTCCGAACAAATCTATCATACGAGCCGCTATCATTACTGATAAGAAGCGTTTGATAGAAGATATGGCAGAAGAGCAACAGCAACAAGCGCAAATGCAACAGATGGAAGCACAAGGTAAACAACAGTTAGACCAAAGCAAAGTTGCAACTCAATTATCACAAGCCAAATTAAACATGGCAAAAATAGCTGAAACACTAGCAAAAGCAGATGACACAGAAAGCAACGCTGAATACAATAAAGCTAAAACAGAATTTGAATTAGTTAAGATGATGATCGAACTTGAAGATATGGATGCAGCTAATTACAAAAATGCTTATGAAATGGCTCAAAAGATAAAAGCTATAAATAAGAAAGAATTAGAAGAAGAGCAACAAAAAAATCAAATGGCATTAAGTGCCGGAGGATAATATGGCGTTAAATAAAGCAAAAAACAATGTAGATTCTCGTGGAGATAAACCTGCTCAAAGAGCCAAAGAAGGCTTATCATTTCCATTAGGAAATAAACATTGGGAAGAAAAAGTCGAAGATACTGAAGTAGCATATATGCGTTATGCATCTGAAATGGATGCTAAAGATGAATTGAAAAAGTCTGTAAGTGGTCTTGCAGGTTATGTAAAGAGCCATAAAGCTAAACATTAATAATTAGCTGAGGTTTATATGGTAAAACAATTTACTAAACACGACGGCAATACACGTAAAGACGCATCTGTTACTATGCATGGAGTAGCACAACTTCCATTAAATGAACAATGGGAAGTTAATCTTGACGCTACTCCAGCGGGTAATAATGAACCAGCAGGGAATTTCCTTCCTAAACGAGGAAAGGACAGGCCTACTCCTCATAAAAAGATAAACGATTGCGATCATTAAGGATTATATGAAAAAGAAAGAGAAAGAGAAAAAACATAAAGAAAAAGACAATATGTACAAATATCATAAGGGGAAACCTCTTGAGACTATGAAACCTTCTAAAGTTGTTAAGAGATAAAATGCGCGGAACTAGAGTGAAATTACTTAGAAAATCTCTACATAAATTCATTGCAAAGCCAACCATGCAGCAATGGAGAAGATATAAAACAAATTATATGTTGGGGTTGATTTGAGCAATAAAATCCGATTAACAGCTGGTCAATTATCAAGAAAAGCAACTGCTGATTCTACAAAATACAATGCTCTTGAAGTCGGCCATGCAATGACTGAAGGGATAGAAGAACAGCTTAGAGAGTCTATCAATAAGCACTATCACATTATTAATGAGCCTGAGTTTTGTGTTGTAATGGTGATCGCAAAAGATCCATTAATACATAATTTAATACGTCGCAAATTTTATTGCTGGCCCTATCTTCCTAAGCCCAGACCCAATCAAGCAGTTTTCCTATATAATAAAGCGAAAGATAGGATAACAAAACGCTTATGGATACTTCCATCAGATCTGGTAATGGCGGAATTAGCCGGAACAAATATAATAGTAGACAAACGATATAAGACAATGCAAGCATGGTCGGTGGCCTTCTTTAAAGGGACATTTTGGGAATACATACGATATGAGCATCAAATTGACATGCCATCAGAACATGAATATTTCTTAGCCCATCGAGATGAATTGCTCAAGGCGGGATGTCAAGTCCCTGATGCGAGCAGCGCCGAGCCCTTTGATTTCAGTAAGATCACAATTGATAAGATCGTAGACACGGAAGTAGCCATCGTTTGACAAAATAGTCTCAATAGCTTTAGGAAGACATAAAACACTAATTGGAACATCGCAACTCATATATGACATTAATTTTTGATAGCGTTCTACAGACTTCAAGAGCTGTATATTTACCTTTTCTTTTATCTTATCATCAACTAAAACAATTTCATTATCATTAATATTTTCACTCATAGGAACCTCATGGTTAGTCCACAATCAATAGAACAAGCAAAACAAGATACTGTGCAATCAATTGCACAAGCCCCACAGCAGCAATTGCAACCAAATGTAACAGATAAAACAGTTGTAGAACAACCAGAAACACAACAGCAAATAGATTGGAAGCGTTTCAAGGCACAAAGAGAAGTAGAACGTAAACAAAAAGAAGAAGCAGAGAAAATAGCTGCTCAAAAGACAGCAGAAGCAGAAGCGCTAAAAGCTGCTATGGATGCTATTTTGAACAAGAATCAACCTCAACAACAATCAAATCAATATGAATCTGACGATCTACCAGAAGAAGAAAAGATTAATAGAGCTGTTGAAGCTGCTATTGCAAAGAGAGACGCTATTCTGGCTCAAGAGAGGGCTAGAATCGCAGAACAAGAGCTTCCTACAAGGCTTAAGGAAACTTATAGTGATTTTGATCAAGTATGTAGCACAGAAAACCTCGACTATTTACAGTTTCATTATCCAGAAGTTGCTGCGGGATATAGACATATGCCAGATAATTTTGATAAATGGTCAAATGTTTACAAAGCTGTTAAGCGTTTTATTCCTAATACAGACGCATCAAAAGATACGAAAAAGATGCAACAAAATCTTGCAAAGCCGCAATCTATATCATCTACAGCCCCTTCCAATTCATCATTTGTACCGACACCGAATGTCCTTACCGAAGATAGAAGACGTGAAAATTATGCTAGAATGATGAAACAAATGGGTAAGGGAGGAATCGGTTAATGGGAATGCAAGATTTAATAAAGGTTAATTTAAATGAAAATGAGGAATCTTATGATTTTGCAAAATGGGCTTTTGGAAATGATTTCATTAATTTAGGATACTCTAAGGGGATAATAGAATTTAAGGATGCTTGGAACAATCTCCATAAATCACAATTAGAATTAGATGGAAATGGAAATCCCTCCGAAGATATCAAACAAATGATTAATCTATGGAGAATGGAAGTAGAAGCAGATAAAATACGCGCATCAAATTTATCTTTAAATTAAATATTTAATTTCATAAGATGCAAATAGCTTAATCGGGAGTGGCTAACCCAGACTTATTACACCTGGTCAGTGTGGCTTATTAATCGGCATGGCAACCGAGAATATAAACAACATTGACTAGGAGTTATCTATGTCATTTCCTACCGGAATCACGGGGATAGGGAATATGGCTCCTGAATTGCCTGTACAGGCTTCAGAAGACCTTCTTTCCACTCCACAATTTAATTTAATTCATAGTTTCGGTGTCGATCTTCATCATGCCGAATCATATATTGGTAAAACCACTCGTATGAGCCGCTTTGAGCGTCTTTCTACGGATGGAGGGCAACTTGATGGTTCTGGTATTGATCCAGCCTCAGAAGTTCCAGTTCGTACAGATATCGATGCAACAATGGAAATCTATGCGAAATCTATCGTTACCAACGAACAAGTTGTTCTTTGGGAAAATAGCAAGACACTTACAAAATTTACGGCATTATTAGGTCAATGGCTAAGAGAAAAAGAAGATCTATTAATGAGAGATCTATTCTCTTCATCCGTATCCTATATCAATGCTGTTGGTGGTACGAATGGCGATCAGCCAAGTAATATTAGTTTGAATGATGTGAATAACATCGAAAACATCTTACTTGATAATGATGCCAGATCGATGCTTACCAATATCGAAGCGGAAAATAAATTCTCGACAGCTCCGACTAGAGATGCATTTATTGCCCTTTGTTCGACAGCTTTGTCCAGCGACTTACAAAAAGTTCAAGGCGTAATCATAAAAGCTGCATATCCTTCGCAATCAGGTTTAAGACCAGAAGAATACTGCTCTATTTCTAGATTCAGATTCTTTGTTTCTTCTAAAGCTGCGAAGATTCCTGGAGTATCCACAAAAGGGAACACTGTCTATACCATCCCAATGTATGGCCTAGAGGCAGCTGCTAAAATTGAACAAAACAATTACACCGCGGTTATGGGATATCGTCCGCCTTGGGTTGTTTCTAAAGTAGCTCAAAATTCTGAGTTATATGCGAAGTTTGCGATTGCTAGAGCAATTACAAATCAAAACTGGATATCGGGTCTTAACGTTACAACCCTTATGCCATCCTAAGGAGGAAATATGCCTTATACTATTGTTTCTCAAGGAACTTTTACTCAGCCAGCAACGGCTGTTAATCAAGTTATTCCCGTACCCAGCGGAGCAGATTATTTTGTTACTACTAACCTTACTAAAATGGCTTCAGCATCAACAACAGGTTGTGTTAGAGGTGAATGGTTCGGTGGTGGTTTAACAGCAGATAATGACGGCCTTAAATGGTCTAAGTCTTCTGGCGATGCCATATCGATAGAATCTTTTGCTAATGGTACAGCGAATGGTTTTACTTATGTAACTAAGTATCCAGATCCAGAAGCTGCATTAACAGGTACAACTATTACTAATGCTACTCCTGCTGTAGCTACAGTAACAAATACTTATTCTAATGGCGATCAAGTCGTTATTTATAATAGTACTGGTGCTCTAATGTATTCTGGAATGGAATTCACTATCTCTAGTGTTTCAGGTTCAGGATTTACTTTGTTAGGACTTAATACCCCTGGATCGGCTGCTACAGCGTTTACTGTACGAAGAGTAAGTAAATTTCCTAGAGTTGCACCTCCTTTTCTTTATGTTACAGCTGTTACTAAGGCAGTAAATGCTCAAGTAACAACTTCACAAGAACATAATTTGGTAGTTGGTCAAAAAATTGAATTCCAAGTTCCTGGTGCTTTTGGAATGGTTCAATTGAATAACTTTAATCAACCTCAAAGTAAACCACCAATCGTTGTTTCTGTTGTGGATGCATATAATTTTACAGTTAATGTAAATACACAAGGGTATACGACATTTGCATTTCCTTTGAGTTCTGCAAGTCCTACAGCTCAGCTTTTTGCTACTGTTGCACCTGCGGGCCAAGCGACTACCTATAATAGCACAACAAATGTGACTACTGGGTATAACTTCACAACCGTACCATTTCGCAGCGGCGTGTTTTTACCATATATGTATTTACCAGCAGGAGCCAATTCTCCAGCAGGTGAAGCCACTGAGACTATCGTGTGGCAGGCATTTAAAATGGAAACAGGCACCATCAATAGCCCAAATGGTAATTAATTCGTAATCGAGTCGGTTACATTTTGTAACCGACTCATAGGTATTAAATGACTGTACCAAATATCAACAATCCTTATCTGCCACCTGTCATCGCAATACCATCAGCTTTGGAAATCACAGCTATCACTCAGACATTTCCAGCAGTGATATCAACGACAATGAATAGCGATCAAGTTAACACTTATTACCCTGGTCAATTAGTGCGTTTAAATATCCCTAGAAGCTACGGAATGAATCAAGCGAATGGATTGACGGTTACAATAAAATCTGTCAATGGAGCGGATTTAACAGTGGTTATAGATGCATCAAAATTTGACCCTTTTGTGATTCCTGCCGCAGGTACTGAGCAACCAGCTAGTTTATCTCCTTCAGGTAGTAGAAATCTTGATTATAATAACAACACAAACAAGGTTCCTTTTCAGAGCCTTAACAATATAGGTAATTAATATGTCTGTATCATTAGCACAAGCACCTTTAGTCAAATATGTAACAGCTTCAGGTGAAGAACATGGTCTAGTAGGACGTCTGACAAATAGCGTTCCATTCGATGATTTTAAACATATGGATGGTAAGACAAAAGCAGAATGCGAAAAACTAAAGAAAGAAGATAACAAACTCGTGAAAGTTCGTTATATCAATTCAAGAGGTATGCATGAGCGTCTTACAAAATGTTATATGAGATGGTCAGGAGATCCTATTCTTAAATTTAATCTCATTCCAGGTAGAGAATATGATGTTCCTTATGGATTGGTTAAAGAAGTGAATGGGAATAAGCCAATCAAAAGAGCTGGACTTGTTAGCGTAGATGGTAAAGACGAAGTGGCAAATGGAGCACCTCTTGATAAAGATATAGAATCATCTCCTTTACATCAGTTAGTTCCAGCAAACTTCTTTTAATCAAGGATTTATATGTCTGAGGTTGTTCAAGCTGATAGCACTTATGCTTATATAGAAAAGAAGATAAGAAGATTGACTGCGTCATCCAGTCAAGCATCGCTTTCTTCCGCAGACATTCAACAATATGTTAATACATATTATTTATCAGATTTTCCATATTCAATAAAACTTGATCAAACAAGAAGTGTTTACACATTTTTTACTGAGCCTTATAGAGATCGTTATCCTTTAGATGTCAATTATAATCAAGGATTGAGATCTCCAGTATATTTTGAGGGTATCCCTGGTTTTTTTACAAAAGATAGGCAACAATTCTTTTCAATATGGCCTAGATTTCCCACAAAATTTCAGCCTATTTCCGGAGACGGAATGAATCAAGGACCATTTAATTTCACTATTCCAGCACCTTTCTTAAGTAAAGAAGTTGTAATTGGAGGAGTTGACATCAGTAATAATCCTATAAGTGTTAATGATGATGGGAATGGTAATTTATATCTTCAGACACCTAATCCTGTTGTTTCTGTTCCTTCTGAAACACAAGATGAGAATGGAGCACCCATACCAGGCATGAAGAACGTTAATACATTGAATCCTGGATTGAATAATCTTACTTATGTAGGTTCTGTAAATTATCAAACAGGTGTTTTTTCAGTTGATTTTACAACTGCTAATGTCACTCCGATTGCAGGGCAGAATATGACATTATGGGTTAGCCAATATCAAACAGGTAGACCCTATGCAATGCTATTTTGGAATAATGAAATTACGATTAGACCTATTCCTAAGCTAATTCATAAAGTAGAAGTAGAGTCTTATTTAACTCCTGTTCAATTTTTATTAACCACTGATCAACCTATCTTGAATCAATGGGCACAGTTGCTTGCATATGGAGTAGCGCGCGAGATAATGAGAGATCGTCAAGATATGGAGGGTGTGGCCAATCTTGAAGAGGGATTCTTGAGGCAAGAAGGACTTGTATTAGAGCGTCAGGCCACAGAGGAATTATTTCAACCAAACTACACTCTGTTTAATAGCCCACAACAAACTTACGGTGTCGGTGGTGGCCTTGGAATAGGTTATTAATATGGCAGGATATAAACCAAAGTTCATAGGCGGAAATTCCAAAGGATTGGTGCAAAATCGTCAAGAATTTATTTTACCCGACGATGCTTATCCAACTCTTCAAAATGCATATATATGGCGTGAACAAATCCGTCGTAAGCAAGGTTTCCAATTATTAGGAAGACTTCGACGTAAATTCGTTTCATCTTCTCTTGGTAATGATTCTGCTGGCGCAACCACAACGATTGCAGATGCATTTACTACATTATCAATTACTGAAACAAATGCAGAATTTGAAGTTGGATCAGTTGTTATAACTGTCGGTGGTACTGATTCATCTACATTTACTGATACAGGATTAGGAACATTTACAGTTACTGGAAAAGGAAATGCTACAGGATCATCAATAAATTATATAACAGGTGAAATAGTTCTGCAATTCAGTCCTGCTGCAGATGGCGGACAGCCCATAACAATAACATTCAACTATTTTCCTGGACTTCCTGTAATGGGTCTTAGGACACGTGAAATCAATTTAATTAATCAAGAAGTGTTGGTAGCTTTTGACACTAAATATGCTTATATATTTAATTCTGGTTGGGAAGAATTTATTCCTGGGACAACTTGGACAGGAAACGATTCGAATTTTTTTTGGTCAACAAATTATTGGGTTAATGCTTCTAATTCAAAATTGTTTTGGGTGACAAATTTTTCAGGACAAACAGGCGATTATATTAAATATACTGATGGGACTTTATGGTATATTTTTGGTCCTACAGGTATTCCAGTAACAGGTCAAATCGATGTTTCTGGTAATTATCTTACTCAATGTCTTGCTATGATTCCTTTTAGAGGTCGTCTTGTTTGTTTCAATACTCTCGAGGGACATCTATTAAGCAATTCACAAAACTATTTTCAAAGAATAAGATGGTCTGCAATTGGAAATCCACTTCTTATAGATTCCTGGAGAGATGACATACGTGGTAAAGGTGGTTTTTTAGATATACCCACAAGCGAAAACATAACAGCTGTAGGATTTGTTAGAGATAATGTCGTTATTTACTGCGAGAGTAGTACTTGGCAGCTTAGATATACTGGAAGGTCTATACAGCCTTTTCAAGTTGAAAAAGTTAATGTGGAACTAGGAGCAGCCAGTTTATTTAGTGCTGTTCAATTTGATACAAGTTTAGCTGGAGTGGGTGACAAGGGAATTATCGAATGTAACAGCTTTAATAGTACAAGAATGGATATAAACATTCCTGATCTTGTATTTGATATTCAAAGCAATAATAATGGGCCTCAAAGAGTACATGGAATAAGAGATTTTTTGAGAAAACTTGTTTATTGGATTTATCCTTATGCACCAACTAGTGATCGTTTTCCTGATACAAGATTAGTTTATAATTATGAAAATCGTTCATGGGCTATATTCCAAGATTCTTTTACATGTTTTGGAACATATCAACCAACAACAGCAATGAGATGGGAAGATTATGCAAATTTAGATAATGGTTATTGGGCAGCTCAAAATACACCTTGGAATAGTTCTCCTTCAGCAATTCTTGACATTGTTGCAGGAAATCAACAAGGATATGTGTTAAATTTAGATCAAACAACCACAAATGATGTATCTTTATCTATTACAGATATAACAGGAAGAGAATCTTCATTTTTATCTACTTTAATCACAAGTCCTAATCATAATTTGCAGACGCAACAAGTTGTTGGAATTTATAATATTCCATCTGGAACACCATTTTCAAATCTTAATGGAAATGTTTTTAATGTTGTTAAAGTTGATGATAATACATTTCAATTATGGGTTTACGATCCATCTACAGGTTATTTTCAATTGCCACAATTAGATCCAACAGGAATATATATGGGTGGTGGTCAAATAGCAGTTAGAGATAATTTTAGTGTCAGAAGTAAGAAATTTAATGCGATCGAACAAGGGCAAAAAATTCAATTAGGTTATATTGATGTATTAATGAATGAAACCACTAATGGAGCAATAACATTAAATGTTTATTTGGATTATGATGATGATTTACCAGTAAATACTTTACCTAATAATGTTGATGGAGATACTACTTTTACTGATACATTTTTCAATTCTATCATTCCTACTTCATCGCCCAAATTAGGTTTACAAGGTGTTTCTAAGAATTGGCAAAGAGTTTTTTGTAATGTAAGAGGTAACTTTTTTACTTTGGAATATACTTTATCCAATCTTCAAATGATTGGGATTGAACAGCAATCAGATGTTCAAATTGATGCACAAGTTATTTGGGCTAGAGAAGCCGGAAGATTAGGTTTTTAAATAATTTATAAAAAGGGATACACAAATGCCTGTAAACGTACTAATTCCTCAGCCAGGAGATAACTTATCTAAAAGCCAACAAGATTTATTGAATAATAATGGTGCATTTAATGCGTGGGCACTCGTTGATCATTATGGCTTCAATGATCCTACAGGAAATTATGGATTTCATAATAAAATTACCACTCCACCAGTTGTAGGAGGAACTCCTAATGGTGCTGTAAATTCTACATTATTTGCACAAAAATTAAGTAATAATGTAGGAGGATTGCAATATTCAGTAGGCACAGCAAGTGCAGGAGTACCAACACCTGTAACAGGCCTTCAAAGTCCAGCAACACCTTTGACATTAAATACTGGTGTATCAGTTTTAGTTTTAGATTTTACTGGATTAAATGGAGCATGTTTAACAATGTATGCTTATAATTTATATGCTACAAAATTAGTATATTCAGAATTTTTAGTTGTTTACACATCAACAGCAGTACAAAATGTAAGTGCAAGTAAATTATTTTCAACTATTCATAATTCAGTTGATGATTTTTTACCTATAGCAACAACAAATACAATTTCATTAAAAAACAATTCTACAACCACTATGAATAATTTATTTATAACACTTAAATATCACAGGTTATTTTAATGCAACCTCAAACAACACAGCAATTAGAAAGTTATTTACCTGTATATGATTCGATTCCCGATAAATGGGAAGATGCACAAGCATTCCTCGTCGAGGCTCTTAAAAGAATTTCTAATGTTGTAAATACACATGAAATAGGATTTTTTTTAGATGAAGAGTTAATAAGTGGAAAACAATTTATACCTGGACAAGCATCATCTCCTAATAATTCTTCGCCATTGAATTTTAGAACAGTTTTTAGGAAAGTTGTGAATGTAGGACCACTTGTGATGGGAGTAAATGCAGGCATTAACCATGGAATAGTTTTTGATAGTAATTTTACATTGATTGATTTATGGGTTTCTGGAACAGATTCAGGAACATTAACAGCACGAAGAATAACAGGAAATGATGTGATTATGAATGCTACACAAATTTTAATTACATCCCCACAATCATTCGATAGAGCATATTGCTTTATAGAATATATTCAAGAATTATGAGGTGAATTATGAGTTTTTTTAGTGGAGATGAAGGCGGATATAAAAAAATAAATCAATATGATGTAGGTCAACAAAAACTTGCAAACGAACAAAGTCGATATGGAGTACCTGCATTAAAAGCAGCTTACAACTATAACAAAGAATTACTGAGTAATGATGATAGAAATTACAATGCTATAGCTCAGCCTCAATTAAGACAATTTAATGAAGAAATCATTCCAGATCTGAGCGAACAATTTGCAGGAATGGGGTCTGGCGCTCTTTCTAGCAGTGGATTTAGAAATGCTGCAGTAAATGCTGGAACTGATTTAAGTGAGCGCCTGGGATCAATTAGAGCGCAGTTAAGACAACAAGGTGCTCAAAATCTACAAAGTATGAGCCAAACAGGACTGCAACCTCATTATGAGAATATTTTTGAAAAGCCTCAAGGAGGATTTTTAGAAGGTGCAGCTCCTGCAATTGTTTCAGGTGCATTAGGATTGGTTAATCCAGCGTTAGGAGTAGGATCAGCGGCATTATTCAGTGGATTGAAAAATGCCAATCAAGGAAATGGGTCATTTGATTCTCCATATAAACCAGGTCATACAAATTATCCAGGATGAGGTGAAAAATGGTCCAAGTTATAGATACAGGTGGTTCAGCATCAGGAAGAATAGGAAAATCATTTGGAGAGGCATTATCAAATCAAGTTCCTAGAGAAATTGATCGTTACCGTTTAGCTTCAGGACTTAAGCAATTTGAACAAGAGAGTGCTAATTTATCTCCAATGCAACAATATACTAGATTACTTCAGATACCAGGAATTGCAGAACATCCTCAACTTCTTCAAACTTTTGGAGAATTAGCAAAACAACAAGGTTTAAGAAGTTCTTTTCAAAATGCAGCTGGAAAAAGAGAACACGTAGAGGTAAAAAGGCCAGAAGCGACAAAAGATCTTAAAGTGAATGAAGAAATAAACAACAGAAGACAAGGTATTAATGGACCTCCAGAACAAAAAAAAATATTAGGACCAGAAGAAAAAAACCCTCCTCAAATTTTAGAAACTAATCCAACAAGAGAAGAGGCCACATCTATTCCACCTTGGACGGATCAACAATATAAAAATCAATTGGCAAAAAATTGGGAAGATTTCCCAGGTTTGGATTATGAACAAAATGAGGCAATGGTTAAACGCCAAGAAGCTCAACAAAGATCTCAACCAGAATTTCAAAAGAAATTAGATGAAGATTTTAAAAAAATACAAACTGAAGTTGATAAAGAATATAAAAGACAATTAGAAAAAAAATTAGAGAAATTAGACAGAGAAACTTATGGAGATATATCGGGAGAAATGGAGGAGCAAGCGAGGAGATCTATTGAAAAAGATGTTAGGACTCAACCAGGAAGATCAATTTCTAATATTGTTAATGAAAGAACAAATGATTTGTTAGATTTTGCAAAGGCAAAAAACAACCTAAATGTAACAGCTAGTCAAGCAGGTTTATTAAATAACTTGAAAGGAAAAACTGATAAAGAGTTAGATTCATATCAACATATATATTCTAAATTTAATGCTCAAGAAGAGTTATACAATAGATTAAAGGGGTTTGATTTTCCAGAAGAGAGAGACGAAAAAGGAAATATTGTTAAACCTGCTACAAAAGGATTTGGGATGTCTCCAATGGGAGCAGCTTCAAAAGCTTTTCCCAATAAGATAGAACCTAAGCTGCAAGAATACATTGATAACAAAAAATCACCCAGAAGTACACAAGAAGGAATTCAAAATTCCATCAAAGATGCTATAGAAATTCAGAAATATTTAAAAAACCCAAATGTAAGCATACTTTCAATTGCTCATGCATTGAAAAGAAAAAACCCAACAAGTTTTAGCGAAAGAGCTTTTTTTAACGAATTAAGAAAAGATGTCGATGCAAAGCAATTAAATTTATGGCCTAGACAAGAACGAGAATTAGCAACAGGTGAAAGTGATATTCTCCCGAATTGGGCAGATATTTTTATTTTACCTTGGGGGAAATAATGGCTAGACCAGATGAACAATCGAACACATCCGTACTATCACATAATGAAGAACAAGATAGAAAAATAAAGAAAGGATTGTCAACTGCGGTTACAACAGGACTTTCTTTGGCTGGTGCAGGAATAGGAGCTAGACTATTACCTCTTCTTAGTGATTTAATACCTTTGGATATGGCTATAAAGGGAATAAGCAAAATAAGTCCGAAAATAGGATCAGCCTTAAAACAAGGTTTAAATATGGGTTTAAGCGCAAAAGAAGGTTTGAAATATATCAAAGAGCAAATTCAACCTACTCAAAAACAATTGCAACAGCCTAAACAAGAAAATGAACAAGCTTCTCCATTGTATGCTGGTGGCCATAACGAACCTTTCCAATGTCAAGGTGCTCTTAACACAATCGATCCTAATCAACAACAAGCACAACCAGGATCTGAACAGGCACAGCGTTCTGTTATAGAACAATATTCACCTGAATTATATCAATTCATGATGCAAGAAATAGGAAATGGTAGAGATCCTCTTCAGGCAGGAGCTATAGCACAGAATGATAAAAGATTTTCTTCTAT
>JAJDMY020000818.1:0-13290 GCA_022345705.2 Sabuloglossum arenarium | reverse complement strand
AGGAGCTAGCGGCTCTTTATGAAGAGGAGGCGGAGGTACTGGAGGAAGAGGAGGGTGAAGAGGAGGAAGGTGAGGAGGAGGAGGGTCCGCCGAGTACGCTTTCGGGGCCGTGGGTTCTTGTCCCCGTCCGTAATTGGCTGTCGAGGGCTGCTATGGGTCTGGCAGGGAGCATTCAGATCAAGCCCTATGAGAGCAGGCCGAGCAGCCTCACGGTGGGCCTTAAGGAGGTTAGCTAAAGAGATAGTAGCCTAAGAAGGGGAAGGAAGAGACCTTGCACCATAAACACGTCTTATATGGCCTGCCATGGCGATTTTGAGAGAATTGAGAGACGGCATAATACTGCTTACAACCTGTACAAAATACTCGGGGAGACGCATCCATTAGAGAGCTGAAAGGAAGAGCTTTACTAGCTGGATAAAAGGAAAAAGGATAAAAGGGGGGAAAAGCAGGTTTCGCAGCCCGGCGTTTTTAGTGTTCCTCACGTGACTCGTTTTTTTTACGCCGACCGTCCGACAATACTAACTATATAGAAGAGGTTTTAGCATATGCAATTTGTCATCAGATGAGTGACGTCGCATTACCTTGTTAGGCTTCAAGTTCATCCACTAGTTCTTATTTCTCACACTCCATTACGCTCTTCATCAAACTTCATAATGCTGGGGATTCCAGAGCGCACTTCAAGCAAAAGTGCTATGGATACTCTCGAAGGAGAGATAGACGGTCTCAATCACACGATCGCTATGTCACGGATGAAGCTGAAACCACAGGCATCATTTAGTAGCGAGTAGGTTTATAATTTCTCTCAAACCTAGGGTATACTAATGTTTCTCCTGCTACAAGGTACTGGTCTCAAGCCGCTAGTATTGCAAGACAGATGCAACGGCGAAATGAAGTACAGCGAAAAATTTCAATTCGAGACCTGGGTGGCAATGAAGCGGAGTGGCAAAAGACCCCAGAAGCCCAAGAATTGTTTGACCAGCTGAAGGCTCAGCAAGTGGATGAGAAAATGTGTGAGCGACAAGCTCAACGATTGAAGAATGTTGTGGAGGGTAATGAGGGTTCATTGAGAAGAAACTTTATTCAGCTTTTTACAACTAGCAAGCTAGGACTCGGGATAACGTCCACTAGGGCAGAGAAGAGAGATAGCCGGATGCAAAACAACTTCTGCTCAGCCATGATTGAGGCCTACGATAGCAGAGACCCGAACCCGCATCATCTGTGGCTATGGTGCCCGATCCTTAGCACCTGGGTCAACTCAGTCAATACGACAGCTGCGCACCTCTTTGCATATATGCATGGCCAAGATGTGATGGACTCCATATTTGGGCCAACCAACCCCCCTGAGTTATTTTCACCCCTTAATGGGTTGATTATATCTTCTATTGTTGAGTCGGTTTTTTATAAAGGCTTTCTGGTTATTGTTCCCCGCATTTCCAACAATCCGTCTACAGCAGAAATATTGCAGTGGAACAAATCGAATCCGAAGGAGTACAAGATTCGAATTATTGACTTGGACAACTCTATTACGCATAATACTATTCAACCTGGATCAGAGCAGACTTGGAAGGATCTTGATGACAAACCTGTGGAATTCCGGAATGAATTTCGACCATGTGTGAGGTACTTATACTTCCACTACTGCATGCAGATGCTGAGGCTGTCCTGGAAGCAGTCACGGCGTGGTGAGGTGTTGAAGAAGGGGCTTGGTGGGAAGTTTTGGGGAACACCAGGAAGATACCTGCCAAGGAATATGCTACTGGCTTTTGTCGAAGAGATGGGCCACGAATATGAACAGCTATTAGAAGGGGCTGCGGGGGACGGGACGACGGCGGTGGCTGAAAGAAGTGACATCCTTTTAGCTGCTGCGATGGATGAGATAAAAACTCCGCTACTTGGCGATGAAGAGGATGAGGACGAGGATGATGTTGGGGAGGACGAAGAAGGTGATAATGAGGGTTATGGTGACGTTATGGGGCATAAGAAGTTTTAAGAAATTGAGGTTGTATTCAGATGGAGCGCATCGGATAGAGAAATAGCAAAGAACTACCCTCCCTTGTGCACCGCCAAACAAAGAAAACAGTTTGCTAGGGGTCTCCTTTTTCCTGTAGAGATGTTGCAGGCATATAAGGCATCCAGTGTGCCAAGCCTCCAACTGGCCAACCCGCTATCTACCTAGAGGCGGCGTCTTCTTCCTGGATTCTGTGGTGCGAAGAATTTCCCCAGCGGATCCCGCCAGGGCTTCTGTAAGACATGACATCGCGTTGTTTCAGATAGTCCACAGACCAGTGTAGTGATATCTCATGGCTATCATATGTGCATAGGTCCTCCAGGTGATCATATAGTAGCCATGGAGTAAACCTAATGCCTCACGAATAGCTTGTGTGTGCGGTAACCTGAAGAATATAAGCGGGATGCTCCTGGAGAACAGGTCTGACGAATCAAAGTTGTGGTATTCTGGTATACAATTCAGGAAATTGAGTAGACAAAATTCAAAATCGTGGTGGATGGGTAAATATCCCAAGAACGAAGTATCTGCAACGTTTCTGTGTAGTTTCTACAAGGCATCTGTGGATTTTCTCACTCATGTCCTTCAGCAACGTGCATTGATGCATGAACAGACAGATAATTCACGTACTCCAATAAATACCTTGCCGTCGGCGAGAAATTGGGAATTCACACTGGCTATCCATCACCTTTCTACATCCTATACACAACAAACAGTTAGCTTCCGTCAAATCCACCGGCTGGGCACCTGGTATGTATGTACATACATACATACATGCGCTAAAACCGATGGGGAGAGATGAAACGAATCTACAGGCCGGCAGTGGAAATCGAAATGTGATCTGAGTATGGAGGAACTGCCAGCACGCAATCAAGACACTCATTTGCGATGCTTACGTTTTCTTTCTTCGTGTCTCCAGCAACAGCACCGGTGAGCCTGTGCCGCATTCGCGAGTGCGTCCTCGGGAGCCCGAATAGAGGTGGCAGACGCGTTCGAAAAGCACTCTAGAATAGTAATATTCCCGCCGCACCGTCTCCGCTGGGTATCTCCTTGAAATGCGATGGTTTGTTGGTCAACGACGGTCCAGAGGTCCGCAACTACTACATCTAGCCTGTCGGCAGCGATCCAAGAAACATCGCGCTTCGAGAGACGACACCCATCTCGACGGTCGACAACACGATTGCGTCGGCGAACCTGCAGAAGTTGTCTGATGCCTTGGAGGTTCTGTTGCAGGTGGCGGAACATGATAATCGCGGGGACGAAGGGGGAGTCGGGTCGGCCACCGGGCATGTGTCTCATGGGCGCATGAGTTATGCGACCCAGCCATCGCCGGATGAGGCCAGAAGAGGTATGGCCCAGTAAATGGGCGATGCTATCGCCCACAGGTCGCTAGTGCAGTCGAACGTGCTGCCCTATCAACCAGTGGTCGATGGACAGTTGACAGTCGAAAAGATTCGCGAACTCATCACACGGTAGAGATTCAAGCCTTCTCACCCTGCCTCCATTAAAGATTATTTGCAAGAGCATCCTCACTACATAGCTAACCTAATTAGAATCTCCTTAGGTTCGTACATACAATGCTACCACGCACACTTCCCTCTCGTCTCCCGCCGCTTGTTCGATCCCTCTTCCCTCTACGACGTCGTCATAAACGAAATTCACCTCCTAACAGCCGTGCTCACCATCGCCTTCAAAGACCTAGACGAACCCGAGATCCACGAGATATGTTCCAGCCACATGCAGATGCTCATCGCCACCCTCACTGCGGAGAAGGATTGTACCGTCGAGGCCGTAGAGGCGCTTTCGCTGCTGGCGGAGTGGGCACCACATGGACCCCATGCCACTACAGCGAATGTGGGGCGTGAAGGGGAGGACCGAGCGGCCTGGATGCACGTCGGGATTGCGCTAAGGATTGGATACTTCCTGGAGCTTGATAGAACGTCATTTCGGAGTGATGGCGAGGAGAAAGCGGAACATTTTAGTCGGCGGAGGTTGGCATGGGCTGGTAAGTTCCTCCACATCATATCGCTACCTCCTATCAGTCACTCCCGTATTCACTAACTCTTCCTCCATCTCTCCAGTCTGCTACATATCAGACCGGCAGATCTTAATCCGCATCGGACGAGCGTTCTGGTTACGCGGACCGGGTCCTCTGACCGCGCCCCGCCAGCAGGACTTCCCATCTTTGCAACCTCTATCCCAGGGAGATGAGGACTATGCGAGTATCTTCTAAGCTACGCTCGACCTGACACAGCTCTTCAGCAATTTTCACGATATGCTATATTCTAGTCATGGGAGTAGCTTGAAGCTGATGCTGATAGGGGATTATGTCAAGCATATTGACGACTTCCGCATGGCGATCAGTAGCTGGAAGAGCGTCCCTTTTCGCCATCTCCGAATTCCCTCACAAACGAACCCTTCTCCCCCGCAGGCCCGATCCTGCGGCATAATGGCGCACCAAGAAAAAGTCGCCGTCCACCGCATGATCAACGGCACAATCGAGCGCCTCCAAAAAGCCAGCGTCCGCCCTGACGACTTCGGATCCCGCTACTCGCGCCTCCTCGAACTTCTCGGGCAAAAACCCTACGTAGACCTCCCACCACACCACCGTCCCCGTAGATAGAAAAACAGTACAGTAATAATGAAAAACATATGATAGCAATCCATCATATTTCCCCAACACAAGACCAAAAAAGCACCTCCTGTGTACTATACCTCGAATCAAATCTCCAAACTCCCTGCGAAATATCTCGGTAATGTCTAAAAATATTTCGGCTTGAAAACTAATCTCGAATTGGCCAAGTAAGGCGGCGGGTTGGTGTCGGGTGGGTGACACATGGCGGAGGAAAACAAACATGTTGAACAAACAACCGAGTTGCGGAGGAAACTGAACACAATCACTATCACCAACCTACAGCCACACTTCACCATAAATTCCTCTTCAATCATCATCATTAATTCATCCACAATCTTCAACAACAACCAAAAGCCAGTCAACCAACCAAGCTAAAAAGAACACCAAAAAACAATGTCTGAACACAACCGCCTCGAAGGCCGTCTCGCCCTCGTCACCGGCGCTTCTGGCGGGTGAGCTCTCCTCACCTCATCTACTATGTCAAAAAATCCAAGCTAACAACCCCCAGGATCGGCGCAGCATGTGCCCGCAAACTCGCCGCTCAAGGCGTCCACCTCGCACTCACGTACTCCACGAACCTCGCCGCTATCGAGAAACTTGCCGCTGAGCTGCAAGAGGCTTATCTGGGTATTATTAATATCCCCAATGGCAAAAATAGTAATGGTAATGGCAGCAATGATGGCATTAATACAACGGCAGAGGAAGCGAATGGAGCCATGAATGGGGATGGGGATAGGAATGGTAATAAGGAACAGCTGAGAATATCAATCCACAAATGCGACCTCTCCTCCGCCTCAGAGACGCAGCGATTATGCGTCGATGTCCCGGAGACGCATGGCGGGAAGTGCGTTGATATCCTAGTGTCGAATGCTGGGCATGGGAAGAGGATTCGAGATATTTGGTATGTTTTCGTCATCCCTTCTACTTCTTTCTCTACACACATACACCCTTGAAAAAATGCCGGAACAACCTCCGCACCATCCCCGGAAATATCTCTAGATATTATATCCCGCTTTGTTTACAATGGAAAACTGACAGATAAACCCACCACGCACCAGGGATATCTCGCTCGAGGAGTTCGACCACACTCTCAACGTGAATCTACGGGCTTCGTTCCTACTAGTCAAGGGTGCGGTTGAGGGGATGAAGGATCAGCGGTGGGGACGGATAATTTTTGTCTCGTCGATTGCGGCGTATGGGGGTGGGATTAATGGGTGTCGTACGTCTTCCATCCTAACCCTTAAACCCCCCGCTCCACCTCCCTTCTTCTTACCACCTTACTAACGTCGGTTCTTTCTTGGATTCAGACTACGCAGCATCTAAAGGCGGACTAACCTCCCTTATGAAAAATCTCTCCACCTGCCTCGCACAATACAACATATCTGTCAACGACGTCGCCCCTGCCATGGTTGGCGCCACAGGCATGATCCCTGACGCCGCTGCGGTGCCGGGTGTCGTGGAGAGAATCCCGCTTGGGCGTCTGTGTGAACCGGAGGAGGTTGCAAGCGTGGTGTGTATGTTTGCGGGGACGGGGTTTATAACCGGGCAGAGTTTGGTTGTGGCGGGGGGGTTGAAGTAGGTGGGATGTTAGTGGGGTTCAGGGGTTCTTCGAGAAAGTCCCGCACGGAATTTTCTTGTTTCGCGGGATAGATCTTGTAACTGCATTTAGCGTCATGATATTTTCAGTATTTTTGACGAAACTTTCAAAACCTCCAACACGCGTGTTATGTAATCCGAGTCGTCAATTACCTACCTCCTATCTGCGGGATGATGTTATCCACCCCAATCCTAGTGGCGATGGCCTTGTGTACCAAACCCTTAAGAAAGCTACATTGCGTTGGACACTTATGGAGCGGCGAACAGCCGCTCCGGTATGACGGACGGGTTGTTCTCTTACGTGCAGGCTAGCTATGGGTTACAAGTAAAAATCCCTTTGATCGCGAAATGTATCCCTCCTATCCTACCTGCCTATTGATTTCTCTTCTCCTCTTCTCATACTCCTCTATTACCCTCGTTTCTTTCAACACACAACCAACTCCCACAGACAAGCAATCCCCACAACCAGCAGCCCTCCTGATTGGGAAAACTGACGCACGCAAAGAAAGAGTGAGCGGCGTTGGCGTCGGTAGTTTGTTTGAAGGTACATATGGCCTTAGTCGGCGATTCCAAAAAGATTTCACAACATCGCATCCTCAATATCTTTACTGACTCTTAAGGCTTTTTCCTTGCTGATTGGTTGGAAACGGGCAAGTAGGAATTCAAGCAAGGGAGGTATGATGATGTGGTTGCGATATATTGGAGTAATGAGTCGGTGGGGGTGTTCTAAACGGAGATTTTCCGATGGATGGTTTGCGGGGATGGTTGGTGATGCATGACGTCATGTACCCCCCTTAATTTGTTCATTATTCATTTTTTATTTTATTTTGTCTTTCTACACAACGCAACAACAGCAGCAGCAAAAAGACAAGAAACTAACTGAATGGCTAATGACTTCTTTTCTCAAAAGTTCACCGGCCCATTCGACCACGATTTTATCTCCTACCTCCCCTTCGAGCATCCAGTTCATCTGCCCTAATGGTGCTGAGTTCGATAATATCGATATCCAGGCTTGCACGCGGAGAGGTAAATGATCCCCTCCCATATCACCCCTTTTATATCTATATACATATCTTCTCTTTTATTTTATTTGGATGACGGAGTTAAGGCTAATAATAAGGAATTGGCATTAGGGATATCTATGTCCAACACCCCAACAGCCGTCAACAACGCGACGGCTGACATTGCGATATTCCAGATGATTGGTGCGTTGAGTAGGATCACGGTACCGTTCTTGGCGATTAGGAATGGTGGGTTCTTGTCTTATTTTGGGAGAATGAGAGAACCTCGGGGGCGTGATGGGAGACCCTCGATGGGAGGATAAGGGGGGTTGTTATTTTTCTGAATATGGACTAATAGGATTTTATAGGAGAATGGCGCGGAAAGGCGGAACTCGGACATGATCCGCAAGGCAAGCACTCGGGATATTAGGTATGGGTGGAATCGGACGGGTGAGTCAAAACCTCCTTTACCTTTCCTCGTAGTAAATAAATATCTTAATCAACGGAATAACAGGAAGTCGTAGCCCGCGCCTTCGCCTTCGGCCTAAAATTCCAATACCACAACCACACTCCCCTCCCCTCCTCCCTAACCATCCCCCTCTACGCAACCTCCGCCTCCCTCCCCGTCCTCCTCTCCACCTCCGACATCATCTCCATCAACCTCTCCCTCACGCCCTCCACGCACGATATCATCTCGCATAACGAGATCACCATGATGAAATATGGCGTTGTGATTATTAACACGGCGAGGGGCGCGTTGGTGGATGAGGAGGCGCTAGTGGAGGAGATGAGGACTGGGAAGGTTTGGAGTGTGGGGTTAGATGTTTTTGAGGGAGAACCGGTGGGTAGGGGCAGGAGGGCGTTGGGGGCGTTGGTGGGGGATGAGAAGGTTGTGGTGTTGCCACATGTGGGGACGGCGATGGTGGAGACGCAAGCGGGTTTTATCTAACCTCCTCCATCCGATTTTTAGCTAACACCCAAGGATAATAGCTTGATATGTAACTCCTCGTCCTCAGGAACCTCCGCAGCGCCATGCGGTCCGGCGAGCTCATCACGTCGGTGCCTGAATAGAGAGGTCTCGCCTTCGCAAATTTGACCTAATATTCCCTCCCCCTTCCAACCTCCCGTCTCTCATCCTTCTTCCTCAGCTTCCCTCTCTTCTCTTTTACCTTTCTACATGCATAGCTTATCCCAATTACCCAGCTAAGCAACGGCTTCCAAAACACGAAATAGATCTCAGGTTTCTCCCTCCATTTTATATTATTATTCTCGATATCTCCACTACCTTCGACTTGGTTGCTGCAGATAGCAGATATCCTACATCGGAAGAAAGACAAAGAAATTCCGTGAAATGAATTTCGTCGACCCGATCAACCGCCTGATTCTTGGAGCTTTGGATTGCGGGAGTTTGGTCCCCTTTTTTCTTTTTCTTCTTTTTTTTTTGGATAAAGGAAATTGAATTGAAATGAATGTCATTGACCCCAACCAACCCCAAGCTTCTGAAATGTCAAAATAGAAGTGGAGCATCTATTTTGTTTTTCCCTTCCACATCCCCCCCCCCATTTTCCCACGCTGATTACATATTTAATTTTTTTTAAGGAGCGGAGGAGGCGGGGGAATTTGAAGTGAGATAGAACATGCGATGGAAATACCACGTCAACAGGTGCTGGTTGTAGCGAAACGAATAAATTCTCTTGTCGCTTTTCTGTGGGTTCTACACAGTAAATAGGAGGAGGTGAAGGAGAGAAAATATCCTGACTATCAACGTGAGAATCCAGTGTCTCTGCTCTCAGTCTGTTTCCATGTCGGCCAATCCATGTCGGCTGGATATCTCGGGACCACAATATTAGTCCAGTCGGTTCAGTTTAGCTAGGTAGCCGGACGACTGAGACCCCAATCGGCCAGTTTAGCGGCCACTTTGTCCTGCGGATGTCTTGGCAGCCTTGGTGGCATATTCAAGAGCAACTCTTCGTTCAGTCCGCCGAGCAGCCTTGCACAATTTCCTGGTCTTGCTCGCCCTGGGCATTTTTCGTTCTCGTTTGGAGGATTTGGGTTTTCGAGTCATTTTTTGTTGGTTCCTATGGGAAGATTCTGTAGTTTTGTTGTTGTTGTTGTTATTTTGGTTTGGAGAGGTGGGGCGGTTTGAAGGGTGTTGGAGATGTGGGATCGCTGGTTTCTTGGTGTTGTGGCTGTTGCTGAATTGGGGGTGGGGAAGAAGGTATATATAGTTCGAGAGGGCCGATGCTGTTCAGCATCTGTCTGCATTTTCGAGACGTATTTTTTCTCTGCTTTCTTCATCTCCCTTGGAAATCGTCAACGACATTCGAGGGGCGCAGTTAACTTGTTCAGGGGGTAATCGACAAAAAAGGCTTCGTTTTACCTTTATATTTCTTGAAAATTTGACTCACTCGAAAGCTAGGATGAAAAGTGCTTTGCTCTGGATCTTCTTTTCGTTTTGTCTGAGTCAGAGGCGTGTTTTTATTTGTTTTTGTTTTAAGATAGCTTCCCGGCTTTGTGTCGAAATGTCTTGGTTGATACTCTGGGAGTGGATTTTTTTTTTTTTCGGGAGAAGCGCTTTTGAGGTGTAGGAAAATTACATTGATGTGAAAGGGTGTTTTTTGTGATGATGCCCATTGCACAAATTCCTATTTTCGAAAAATTACCAAGTGAATGATGCCTCCGATTAGACGTAAGCTAGCAGACTCGGGACTGAATTGTCTAATAGGGGAATAAGCATACATATGAGCATATTGCCATTTCCAGCCATTGCATGAGGAGTTATTGCTAATTCCATTCGGTGGCGTTGCTCATTCTCATCGTGGGAACTGCTGTTTTGTTTACGTTGAGCATTTTGTGGTTACTGTTGTCGCTCTCAGCTTCTTATACTTAGCCGAGTTCGTCCCAGCTCTCAACTTCCTCGACTCGTCACCTCAGACAACGAGTTTCAGTCCACCACATCTGAAGATACACCGTCGAGTTTTCAAGCAAGTGGATGTTGAACTGCTGCCTGGTACCAACCGCTCGGTACGAAGCCCGTGCTGGCCGAGGATGGAGCCTTAGGGTCTCGTTCACCCGTTCCTGTATTCTTTACTCGCATTCCATCCGCCGTGCTTTTTTTGGGCTGGTTTGCAAGATTGGCTACATGCCGAACTTGTCATTACAAGACAGCGATTGGCTGGGATTCTTGGGCTTGGGGTCAACGTCGAGCGGATCAAAAGAGCTTGTCCGAAGTTTGAGTTGTCGTCGGCGAAGCTCGCCAATTGTCCTGGCTTTCTTCCACACGTGCTGGGTCTTTGCCTACCAGCAGTCGAAGAAGCAACCACAGCTAGTACCAAGTTCTTGCAAATAAATGCCGATATCCGGTACCTGCCTTGAACAGACGATGACGCAGTCCATTGCACGTACGAGCGGGAAAACCTGGCACTTAAGAGCTCTAGTTTGTCCTTCCCGGTGGAGAGCTCAGAAGCCAGGCTCAATTCTATATTGCATTAGCTATCCCCAGACACTCAATTCATCAATACAATGCTTTCAAAGCTTACATTAGCTACTGTCGTCGCAGCAATTGCGGGCTCAATTGGGGCTCACGGCACCCCCAAAGGAGCTACGTATAAACATATTGCGATCTTCAGCATTGACGGCTTTCACGGGAGCGACGTCCCAAAATACGTTGCCTTGAGGCCCCAGTCTACCATCGCCTCATTGCTCAATACTGGAATTGAATATACTAATGCATATACTTCTGCTCCATCCGATTCGTTCCCAGGGGCTGTTGCTCAGTTTACTGGGGCTAGTCCGAGGACGACTGGGGTCTGGTACGACGATACTTGGGATCGTAGCCTGTATCCTATCGGCAGCAATTGCACAGGACCACCTGGTGCAGAAAGTAAGTGGAATCTCCAAAAAAAAGACTATTTTTGGGCCCAGATTAGCTGATTAGGAATCAACAGTTGTGTATGATGAATCGCTCGATTTCAACAAATCCTTGCTCTTTTCCGGCGGTATCAACCCTACTAACCTTCCCATGGCCCTCATCAACGGGAGTTGCATCCAACTGTATCCTCACGCACGTCTTCGCGTCAACACTGTGTGGGAGATCCTGACATCCAAAGGTCTAGAGACCGCGTATACGGACAAGCACCCGGCTTATGATATCATGAGAGGCCCCAGCGGCAAGGGTTTGACTCAGGGATACTTCCCAGAGATCGCAGCAGTTCCAGTTACCGTCAATACCACCATTACATATGACCAGCTTCATGTGAACGCATTCCTGGACTGGTTGAATGGCTCCACTCCCCAGAATTTCGAGGGGGCAAAACTTTCTGGTATCCCTACGATGTTTGGAGGCAACTTTCAAGCAGGTAAACGCTTCGCGCTTAATTCAAGGATATAAATTGTTATTTATGCTCATTTACATGCAGTCTCTGTGGGCCAGAAATCCGTAGGATACGTCGCGGCACCCGGCCTTCCGTTTACCCCAGACCTCCTGAGGGCAATCGACTTTGTCGATAACTCACTGGGTCAGGTTGTTGCGTCGCTCAAAGCCAAGAAAATTTACGATGACACTCTTATCATCGTCGCGTCCAAACACGGCCAGGCCCCTATTGATCCCACCAAATACGGTATATTCCCGCCCAGTGCAATCACCAAAGCAACTAAGGTGGATGTTGCTTTTCAAACCGTCAGTAACCCTTAGCAGAAACCCCTCAAAGAGCGGGGTTTAGTAGGACTGATGAAACAACAGAGCGACGACATCGCCCTTATCTTTCTGAACAATTCGAGAGACACTGTGACTGCCGCCAACAACCTCAACGCCAACCTCACAGGTCTCAAGATTAATTACACCCTCTTCGGAGGTAGCCTCATGGCTCAGGGATTCGGCGACCCCCTCATAGACCCAGCAGTTCCAGACATAATCGTTGAGCCGGACCTGGGCATCATCTTCACCAACTCAAAGACCAAAATCGCCGAACACGGTGGATTAAGCGAGGATGACCGGTAAGTCTTCCCATTCCCCATCATAGCCTCTTAAAATCGCAAAAGGGGGAAGAGTTCACGATCCTGACCACTATTTCCACTTTTTTGCATCGGGAGATGAAACAGACATGTCGCCTGTTTCCTGAGCAACCCAAAGCTCATCAAGACTACCATCGGCTACCCCGTCGAAACTAAGCAGATTGCTCCAACCATCCTGATGGCGTTGGGACTTGATGCTACGAAATTGATGGGTGCGGTTACGGAAAACACTCCTCCGCTCCCTGGATGGTTCCAAGAATAGAAATAGCAAGGGGTATATAGCGAAGTTCTCTTTTTTCCATATTAGAATCTCCACCATAAGTGCGAATTATAATAATCAAATTAATTACTTGTAGCTCTAAAGTTAGCTTACCCGTTCAATACCACATATTCATTCTCTAGGAAGAAAGAAACTAAGGCATCTCCCCCATTATTATCACTTTTGAGTCCCAACTGATATTACGTACCACCGACAACTCTGGTCTCCCTATGCAACTAATTCGCCCCCTAAAGTGTAAATACATAGGGATGATCACTCGAATAGCACACACCTTTTAATTCCATCTACCCCTGTCTATCACACAACCAACATTTACCGAATCAGCACAAATGCTCCCAAGCTAGCGTGCGCAGTGAGCGACACGACCTGGATATCCAAGGAAGACATCTCTCGGATAGCGTCAGCGCTTCAGCTTGTACATACATACGTACTGTACATACATACATACATATAATTTATAATTTCCCTTGCCGACTGCTGCTGCGTTAGTAGAGAGCAGCGATCAGTATGTGTGGTGGGATTGGGAATCACTGAGCAGAAGCCTAACTTTAGCGATCTCTCTCTTCAACTGAAGCGGAGTTTTTTTTTTTTTTTTTTTTTTTTTTTTTTTTTCCACCTGGCTATGAGGACTAGCTTGGATTGGATGCTGGATGGAATTCTCAGTGAGCAAAAAAAAAAAAAAAAAAAAAAAAATTGGATTTGATGGGAGAGGGATGATGTTTGTTGTGGTTGAGATTTTAAGGGTGGGTGGCTTGGGGGG
>JAJDMY020000817.1:0-13308 GCA_022345705.2 Sabuloglossum arenarium | reverse complement strand
CCAGGAAACCTGCAGAATCTGTCGGTTACGCAAGGGCATTTTAATTTTTTTTTTTTTCCCTCCCCAAGCTCCTGCCCTAAGTCCTTCCCACAAGCTCCTGCCCCAAACTCCCTCCCCAAATCCCCTCCCCAAGCTCCTGCCCTAAGCCTTCCCCACAAGCTCCTGCCCCAAACTCCCTCCCCAAACTCCCTCCCCAAGTTCCCGCCCCAAGCTCCCTCCCTAAGCTCCTTCGCGACTTCCAGCTCCCAACCTCATGACCTCCTCTCCAAGCCCCCGCCCGACTTCCAGCTCCCAACCTCATGACCTCCTTTCCAAGCCCCCGCCCGACTTTCAACTTCCTGCTTACTGTCCTCTTCTCCTACCAACTTCCACCCCTCCACTCCCAACTTTCCGCCCCCACCCAGTTCATAACTTCCAGCTCCAGCTCCATCTTTCGAGCAGGCTCCGAGCTCCTGGTTCACAGCTCACGGCCTCCAATTCCCGGTATCCGGTTTCCAATTCTCAGTGCCTAGCTTTCGATGTGGTAGGACTTGCAAAAACGAGCGTGATCGCAAGTATCTCTGAGGGCATCCATCCCAGAGGACATGTCCAACCGGTAAGAGTAGGCTGTTGAGGTCAATGTGTGGTGTTATCCGCATTGGAATTGGCGCTGATCGATCTGGAGGCGTACGCATGTTCTTCAATAGATTGTGTAGCTTCTCAACCCTTGGGAGTCATAATTCGCTTGTAATTGTAAGTGAATCCACTTTAGGAAAGCCACTTCAGCTTCAGGCTTTCCAGATGCATGGGAGGTCTTCATGCTTTTTAGGATGCAAGCCTCTTAATGAAACACAAGAAATGAGGTGCTATTGGAGCACTGATAGAGAACGCATGGATGAGTAAACACGTCCAGGAAGAATTGGCCGATAAGATTGAGGACAGCGAGCGTTGATAGAGAGCAATTTTAACTAAATCAGATCCTCGGGATATACGTATATTGTATGAAAAATGAAGTACATCATAATGGAAACGGATAGCATAAGTTACATAAGGTTTCCATCAACTTGGGTTTCCATCACTGATGTCTGAATATTCATTAGCTTCCCTCTCTGAAGTTGAACGAAAGTCAGAATCAAGCTCTTCATCCTCGGATTGGTTATCTATGTCTCCACTCCAAGACAATTCTTCATGGGGACGATTTTCATGAATACCAACAATTAGTTTTCTGTTCTGTAATGCAGCCTCATGAAGCTCTAACCACTTATTAAGTTCCCAGTGTAACATCGACCGGACTGCGCCTGATTCGTTCTCAGCAGTTGGTGATCCAATGACACTCTTAAGGGCGTTGACTTTTCGGCACAGCCATTCGAAATGTCTTTCGACTTCAGTAGCTAGTAGAGTCTTCTCTTCCGCTAAACGTTCTCTTTCGAAACTTAGCGTAATCGCTCGTCGAAGCGTTGGATTCAATGCCCATTTATCGCGAACATCTAGATCAAGCTCCCAAAACGCATCATCAAGGGGAGGACTGCCTTTGAGAACAGTAGTGGCATCCAGTAAAGGCAACCCGACTGGGGCATTTGGTTGGGGGTCGAGGCTTCGTGAATTTTCCAAGAGCTTGTTGTAGTTTGAGACGGCTAGTCTAATAGCTTTTGTCCTTCGATTTGTACCCTCCATGATCTTTCTCGTGAGCTTAGTACCAACTCGCTGGCCAGCTCTCTTGCCGTGCACCCGGTCCATCTCAAACATGACCTTCGCTACTAGGCTCCAAATCTTAGCTTTAGCCTCCCTTAGTTCTCTCGAGGTGTGCCGTTTGAGATAAGTTTCGTACAGTGGTTGGCCAGGCTTCCAGTCGTCAAATGATTGGTTTTCCTTTAGCAGCATACTGCTTAAGCCAAGTGTTGCCTCCTCCAGCTCTTTGGACTTTTGCTTTATAAGAATAATAGCTAGCGCTGGGCCAGTCTGGGCCATGGGTAACGTCTCGGTGGACAGTTCGTGGACATGTTTTGCAAGCACAAAGACAAGGTCAAAGTGATCCTCCGCTATTTCTTTTGCAGCCTTCTTTGCAAACGCGTACTGTGACTCTCTCTCCGATGTAACTACGTCCTCTGCAAACCCAAGCCCATCAAATTCTCTGGTGACTTCCTCAGTTTTGACGGCAAGCCAATTCCATCGTCTTAACAAAGAAGAACCTATAATAAGATCAGTAAAATTATTCCATGAAAAAAGAGGCGTAGCGTATCACTAACTCAAGCGTTCCAACAAACGTTGCGAATAGTCATCAATTATGTCGGAGAGGATTTGAAGTCTGTGATACGCAGAGGCATAACGGAGACTCGGAATGACATGCCTAATAGCGGACCATAGTCTTTCACATCCTTCACCATCACTCCAGCTAGCTCCTTGAATTCTTCGAGGTGAGTGTTCGACCTTGATGTTACCGAAGTTAGCGTATTAGGCATGTAGTGTTTTCATCTTGTTTCACTTACTTGACAGCCAAAATTGTGCGCAAACGAGTGGAAGACGGAAACACCAAACTGAATGTTATCTGTTTGTTCGCCCTGGCTCTGAATTACCTTGTAAGCATACTTTTTCATGACGCATCCAACATCGTATAAAAAGAGCCATTTAAGCATTGGGCGCTGCACTCGCAACTATCGGATTATCGTCATTGGAAATACAAACTTTTCTCCGCTTCTCTTCATATTGACCAATTTGAGAGGTATATCGTGGCGGCATACAGCAGCAAATAGCCCTGTGTCATCATATCCCCGAATGTTGGCAACGCCACGAACAGCTTCAAAATTCTCACCACATTTTTGGCGACCCATTCTAGACCTTAAGGGACTTTCTTCTTCCATAGCCTCGGGGGAGGGAGTCGGCAAAAAGCTATCATAACCACCCTCCCAAAAGCTTTCGCCTTTGGTGTTTGCAAGACGTCGCTGGCTGAAATTCCCATCTAGACACACGATCACCTGACTAACCCCAACGTCGTTGCTTCCTCCGGCAAAGCAAGCAGGGTATATTTCATCCAGTCCACGTAGAGTACGATTCGCAATGCTGGTCACGTCCATTTGTTTGTTTGCAATAAAGCTATCCAAAGCTTCGCGGCGCCTGCGCTCAACGCGGAGCCATATGTGAAAGCACGCTAAGAAAGGCTTGTATATTGAGGATACCTTCAATTGGTCAGTTCCGAAATACTATCTCATATATAGTTTGCAGCCACATACCTGAAAAGCGTCTGGGCAGAATTCTTTGAGCGTCCTCAAAAGACCTTTACACCATGCTAGTCTAGATATAGGCCCCTGAACCCATATGTTGCGAAAGAGGCGGAGCAATTGCTTCGAGAATGCAAATTTTGGATTTTTAGGAGAGCTCGGAAAGTATCCCGACGACACAAGTCTTGCGGTAGAATTTGAGCAGTGGCAGGTAATGAAACTTTCGTTTCGGCATTCTGTGAGCTTGTTAGCTACGATTGACGTATGTCTAGGTAAAACAAACTACCTACCCAATAGGCCCAAGTATACGATCTTTCTTCTTTTGGTTATGGCAGGCTCTGAGCAGTCACAAGGGCTGTAGCCAATGTACGCTTTTGCTAAGGCTGGCAATAGCTTAAACCACTTATATGATCTAGTATGAGCTGCTGAAGGTTTTGGAGATGAAGAACCCTTTGATTGCTGTAATGAAGACGTAGTGTTAATATTCTCCCACGTATGATCTCCATCCCAACCAGATGATCCTCCCATATCATCTTCCTCAAATGTTTGCCATTCGTCATCCTTGGTGTAACGTCCAGTATTTGTATCGAGTCGTGTATTAGATGTTGGACGACGATCATTGAAAGGTTCCGCTTGTTGCATTTTCTGCTGCTTCCCTCTTTTCTGGATTTTGCCCCTACCCACCCATTCCGAATGCCCACTTCGTAAGTCAATATTTCGAAATCGGAATTCAAATTTTTGGCTACGTTTCTTAGTATGTCCCATAGCTATCTTCCTAGTGATTTTGAAGCCAGAAGGGGACACTGCTTAAGAAGCTTAACCAGTTAAATCGCTTAACCCGTTTGGACATAGCTTAGTTTCCTGGCTTAATAAACTTAAAAGATTTAGCTAGCATAGCTGAAGGTAAAACTTCATCTAGCTTAGCTGAACGAGAAAACTTAACTGAGTGCTCTCAGCTTAGCTGCGCTTACTGGTTTAGTAAGCTCAACTGGCTTAGCTGGCTTGCTTAGCTAAACGAAATGATTTGGTCTGACAGAAGAGCTTTCTTGGTGGTAGAGCTAGATTAGCAATATAAAAGATTGGACGACTGTAAAAATGGTTCTTAGATGGGAAGTGCTATATCATATTCGACAATACCTCTCTGGTAACGATAAAACAAACGGGAACATGTGATGGCGTAGGATTTGTTGTAGAGATGGATGGAAAGCTAGTCTTAAGGGTGGTAATGACTAGTATTCAAAAGAATAAACCTTTGCGAGAGCATATCGACAATTTGTCCATTTAAGTTACAGATGGAAATTTTGCATCTACCTCATCGAGTGCTTGTATAATTTTGATGTACTACATATCCGGTATAGTTTCTACCCTCATCGATGGGCTGAATATTATGCGATACGAATGAGAACAAATCCAGCTAACATATTACCTCCTCATAAACTTTGAACGGGCCTGCATCAGACTTTCACACGTAACTTGATCTTCTGTCATTCAATTGCCTGAAAGTCCGCATCTGAGGAGTCATCGGAGATCATAATGCTCCGAGCTGCCTGTGTAGATTCTGTCTCAAAAGACCAGATACTGGAGTTGCTGTCCCAATCATCTGGAAGAGGAAAATCGAGATCATATAATTCTTCCGTATTCTCAGCCATACTGGCCTGCTTTTGTCCAATCTCGACATTCTTTGCTTGTGCGAGTCGATCCAGCAGATCTTCCCTGGACGCTGGCTTTTCCTTTACTTGTATCTAACACTGTCAGCCAATTCCATAACGAATAATCAAACTGTACAGTGCCAAATTACTATTTTTCGCTTCTTAACTTGTTCCATCTCGAGATCGTACGGAGCCCTACGTTTCTGTCGTTTTGCTGCCTTATAATTTTCTTCCTCAACTTGCAACCCAGATTCAGAGTTTACTCTAATCTCCGCCTTCTTTATATCGGCATCATCTTGTATCCTAATCGCAATAACGAGACCAGGCAGCAACATCGTAGGATCAATTTCGATTTCTGTAATGTCTTTATTGTAATGATTCGTTAAGCCTAGGTCCGACCTGGGGCTTAAGGGATCCTGCGTCTAAGGACTTGGGTTGCGAGATGTAATCTCTATAGCTTAGACAGCTGGGTACAAACGACAAAGGTGTGTTGGTTCACTTGGTTCACTGGAGGTGCGGGTTCATTACTATGAATACCGATTCAAGATTTGAGTTGAGCACAGCGCTCCTAACTATGGAGGTTAAGCCTCCTTAAGTAATGACCGCTGTGGTTGAGGTACGTACCGTGATCGCTCGCGATCACTTCCTCAACGCGTGGAGAAGTCAACTGAGTACGGGTGATCATGAGTGATCGCGATCACTTGTATTTACCGTACTAAAAGGAAAACAGTACAGCGATCGCTATCGATCACTGAGCCATTTACATGATTGGGTCGCTCGTTACGCGAGCTCCCCCTACTGGACTCATAAGCGAATGCAACGCTATAAGCAAACGTAACATTTATCTAGTGTCTGTAGCAGCTGTGACATATCAAGAGACCAATAAAGTATGCATCTAAGCTTTTCATTCCTGTTATTAGGGTCGGCCTTCAACTCAAGTTCGTTATATAAAATAGCCTCCTCGACTTCCCAGCCACTACCACAGACTTCTGTTAGAAGGAGTTTAATTTTTTTGGAGCCCCGGCAGCGTGATGGAATAATGTACTATAAGTTAACTGTAAGTATATATCTAACCCGGTTCACAACAATAGTGCACTTACACAACTTCCGTGCTTATTGACCTTTGCGGGTATATTGTCATCTGTGAAGTTTGGAGGCTTTCGTCCTTTTGGGTCATCAACGGAACATACTCGATACACAGTCCAGCAAACAGGTGTGTTCATAATCCTCATCTTCCGATAGTCCCCATTACCCATACCATATTGAATCGTAATCACCACTTTTGCTTTCTTAGCTGTGACGAGCCACCAGTACACATCTTCATGTAGCTTCGTCCTTGTTTGTGAAAATGCTACCTCGACAACAACACCTGTATAATCTGGAATAAGTAGAGATTTCACGACAAAGTCATGAATCCCCCTCTCCCCGTTCTCCGTTATCTCTTCCCCTTCTGCGGAACTGGTGATGATTTTATCAGAGCCTTTTAGCCAGGGAATACTTACGCAGTCGTTTACTACACTTATGAGGCAGTCAAACGTACCAGTGCCGGTCAATCCATGCGCATACTGTGTACATTCTTTGATGATGATGGACGACCATTTAAATTCCACCCTACATATGTCAGTGTTAATCGTCGAAAATATGCCTTCCGTCACGGACCTAATTTGTAGCGGGGTCTTGTAAACCTTCGCCAGTGCCCGTTCAACGTAATCCCAATTTACATCTTGAAAATACCTGTCCATCGGGAGCTTCACAGGTATCACTATTCCGGTTTCCACAGTATTGCTATATTGGTCTAATTGCAGCTGTATAAGTCTGAGTATCTTCTACTTTTTGCTGGGTTTCTGCTTTGATACCAAGGTCGGAGTTTCTGATTTCGAAGGTTCCTTGTAGTTGGTCGTTAGAGTATTTTGTGAAAAGAAATCAGCCGTTACCGATGGAAGGTTTCTCTCAACCAGAGGCGTGGGAGTCTTTTGGCGGATCGTTGGTTCACTCTTTGCTCGTTGCTGAGTCTTAGTATCAGTACGAAGTTGAGTCGAGATGCAGGAATTAATTCACGTACTGTGTGGGTGTCTTTACAAACCCGCTGATACATCAATCTCATCAGCGATGAATCCAAGCTTAATTAAACAGTGAACAAGACTGATTACCCAAATCGTGAAAACATTTGCTTAAAGAGCACTGTTGGCACTGGCGTGTGCCATTATTTTCAATGTAGTAATATATTTGAGTTTATCGGTAGTGAGACTGAAGCCGGCCAAGGCTAGAACCTTGTTGGTGATGGGAAATGAGACTGGTGTTTGTATGTATGTATGCACATACGTAACAAACTCTCAATAAGGCTCAAAGATAGAACGCCAAATTAACAAAATAACAAAATCTAAATCGCATAAGGTAACAAGGTAATATTCAAGCCCCTCAAACAAGTAGATGATTCAGCTAAGCTGGCTAAGCCAGTTCATCATGCTGAGCCAGTCATAGCCAGGCTAAGCCAGTTCATCACGCTAAGCCAGTTACAATCTGGCTAAGTCAGTTCATGAGCCGGTTCAATCGCTCTAAGCCAGTTTATCACACTGAGCCAGTAAAAATGAACTTGGTCAATAAATCCAATTACAAGTTCTGCTTCAAACCGTCTTGTCAATGCTGCTTTCTCGCTGAGACTTTCTAACAAAGTGAATGGTATTATTTTTAATTAGCTGTACCAAATTCGAAACAGTGGCCTTGGAATGTTTTGCAGTAAGGGGAATTGTCTCTGGCCACCGAACGAGAGTGAGTCTATATTTCCGCTCCCAGGTCTTAATAGATCGAAAAGGAAACCGGCGCAACAACATGTCTGGCTCAAGCTGCCGAGCTTTGCGGAGGAGAAGTGCGCCAACATGCTCCTGACCGGATTGATCCTTCGATTTCGATTTCGATTTTCGTGATGGCATTTTCAGAATGTCATTCTGAAATTCATAAAATCTATCGGTCATTAACAGAGACTGATTTTACAGCCAGTTTTTTTCCCTCTTCCGATCCTAGAACTACAGGTGATGTATACCCGTCTAATTTCCTTGGAGTTGCCAGTATAACAGAATCTAGTCCACAATCATCGAGAACGATCATCTAAAAAATACTAAATGTTAGTCAAAACCCAAATATTCTGCTCGAATTAATACATACAGATCTATTTAGCTGCTTAATAGCGCTCTCGGACTGCCTTCTCCTTGCTTCTCCAGTTGACAATAACTCTGGAGCTTTCTCTGCCGGTATGAAGTTACGTTTTTCGTCATCTCCTAGTCTATTCCAATCCTCTGTTAGCCTTTTCATCAGCCCTGGCGCCGTTGGAGGACCAAGAGCTAACTTTGATATTAGTTTCTGCAATATACTGTTTTTAATGGGGAGAACTAACTCTTTCCTTGTTCTTTTGCTTCTTGGAATCGATGCTTTTTATATGCATCCCACGCGCTAGGTTCTGTAGATTTATGTGAGCCTGAAGATTTATTCATTGATAGCCAGTTTTGGAAGCTGCTTTCATACTTGTGTTGTATGGATGTGTATGTACTTCTCTTAAATGCAAGAACTCTGGTACTTTGTACTTCTTTAGCGTAGTTGAGGAGTTCATTGATAGATGCCAGTGATAAATTTTTTTCCTCTGCCATCTTTTTCACTCTTGAAAACATCTCATCTACAAGTTTAGATACCTCCCATTGGGCAGCTTTTATTCGATCGTTGGCAGGTTCCCTCACTGCCTCATCAGACATCAACGTTCGAGTTGAATATTGTGTATTTTCATTAGGATGTCGGGGCTGAAAATTTTCATTCTCGGAGTAAGACTGGCAATTCTGACCATCTGAATTAAGGTATCTTGGTTCGTTGGATTTGTTGATATGTTCCGACACACCATTTGTTGACATTACTGCCTTTATTGGCTTTTGTTACGAAACCTAACAGCAGGTTGAGTTTGTAACGAAGGCCAAAAGAAAGGGGTTAGCGGCGACTTCAACAGTAAGCCAAACGGCAAACGCACGCTAGCCCACATATGCTAGCGTGCATCTAGATGGCACGAAATAAAATTGTTTCAGCGCTATCCATAGAACACATCTTGGATCCTGGACTCAAAGATTTATCTCCGCAACCGGATCCGGGAGGGGAACCGTATGGTGTAGTCTGCTTACACGTCTTACAGATAAGCTAGAGCAGAGTAACTATACAGTCTAACATGAAGTAACTTGTTGTACTGTTTTTATTCTAAGGGTCGGGATGGATTTATAGGATAATCGAATTTCTGAGTCATTTATTCAGATTATAAAAATTTTTGGAAATGTAATAAAATTACTTTATTGATAGGATAAACATGCCCTATTCGACACTCTTGTTTAGGTAGAGCTATGAAGACAAACACCATATCTACATTTAAGAGCTGTGAAGTGGTAGAATGCCATTCGGGACAACTGCAGTAAGATAATCATGTCTGTTATAGAGCCGAACCACGCAGGCTTGAGACGCCTCTTCACCGCCTCCTTCTTTTCTTCTTTGCCTGGCCAATTCCCATCAAGCCCATCACTGCGACATGCCTTTTAAGATGTTCCTGCGTATCTCGATTTTTATGTGTAATCCGCTTTGTTCTGACAGGCTCTGCCTCTGCACCTGGTTCGGGATGGTCGCTATTAGTTTTGACTGGTGTTTTCTCTTTGCGTGTTGCTCTCTCTCCGTCACTAGTCATAGCGTCGTTATCCCGAGTTGTTTCTTGATCCAAAATATTCCCCCCATCCAATAAAGCCTTCATATCTCTTGCCATAGATGTATTGTTGTCTTGTGTAATATCTATGGGCGGTGTTCTGATGCCAACAGCAGAACGGTCAGCGGCTGCCATGGGAGCATAAGATTGACTTTGCGTATTGGCATCGTTCTCTTTAGCGGAGGTTATGTTGATCAATGCTAGAGACCGTGGATCTATATCTATAGAAGGAGTGGATGTGGTACCGGTTTGCGCTTCGAGAATTGTCAAGAGTCCATTGTCAAGGATTTGCACTGGCTAATTTGGTAGGTTCAATTTTAAAGCTAGGCTGCTTTTGGTTCCAAGTTGGTCTGGGTGTATAAGGTAGGACCCAGCCCTCTTGGCTGGCTCCAAGTTGGTCTGGTTGCAATTTTTACAACCCAGACCACGGTTCCAAGCTAGGCTGGGTTGTGGTTCAAAACCCATACTAAACCCAATCTAGTAATATACGTGACAATAAAACAAATATGTATCGTGTTGGGAACGGGTTTTAACGATCGTTTTAACGCTTTCCCTTTGGTGAATCTTGCAATTTATGTAACTTTAGATAGTTTGTGTATTAAAATTGTAATTAAAAAATTTTACCATTTTGCTTGTTGGTTTTAACGATCGTTTTAACGACTCACTCGAGCTTATTGATGTTTACATCTTTTTACTACAATTATAGGTTTATGGCATGAATTCTGAGCGAGAATGAAAAATTAATTGAAAGCATAGCAATACATAAGCTCATGATACATGATTTTAAAGGAAATCTTCAACGTGACCTGCCCGCCAACCTCGATTCCGAGAACTACCCCACTCCCAGACCTGAGAATAGTTCCAATCCCAGCCAGACCTGAGAATAGTCACCCACAACTCCAGCCCAGCCTAAACCGGCAGAAGCGAGAAAAATAACTTCGAGAAACAGCGAAATTGGAGAAGGGAACACAGGCAAGAGTGAAACAGGAGTCATCTAGATGGCAATTCCACCTAACTTTCCGGGAATCGACTCCCCCGTGATCGATAGGTGAATCTGTTTCAAAAGCGCCCAATCCTTCGACATGATCGTGACGCGTTTAGCGTGAATAGTGCAGAGATTGATATCTAGAGCACTAATTAGTATGTCTTCACAAACAATAATTGAATTATATTACTTACTTTCGAACTCAGATACGAGAAACGCCTCAGTGGCTTCCTGTATCGCTATCAAAGCTGAGGCCTGAATCCTATCAACTGAACCCGACCCAGTATCTGCCATAATTTCGCGCACAAGGCGGCAGAATCGACCTTTCAGAATGAGCAAGTCGGTGCTCTTCTGGAATTTCTTGATTTCGCGGAGAGCCCGCGCTATTATCTTGTTAGCTAGTTTTAACGACTGTTTTAACGACTACAAGTACATACAGCGTATCGAACCTGTGCCATACTTTTTATGAAGGTCTGGAAGGTTCCATTTTGTCTCCGGTTTTAGCGCCTTTCTGATCGTGCCGGCTTTGCCTCCAGCACCCGGGGGCTTCTTGCGAGCAGTTTTCGCCCGTATTCCTTTTGGAGGCACTCGGCGATTTCGTGGTGCTTTTCGTGCAGTCTGACCAGTCGCCTTCTGTGCCGCCTGCCGTACAGGGTTTGCGTGAGTTGCTGATTCCATTGTTCAAGCTATAATTCTTCGTTGGAATTATTTTTGGTTGCTTGAAAAGTTGGTTTGTGAAAGAATTGGTGTTCAGAAGAACTTTCTTTGAGGTGGATATTAATGTGGCGTGACGTAGGGTTAGAATTGAGCTAATTAGAGTTGGAGAATTTATTAATTAGGCAATTCTACTTACATAATACGTGAAACCCACACAAAGACGCGTTTTCTTTTGAATTTCTTCCATACTTTAGCAACGAACGCCAGATATATTAATCTGGCCAATTTGAAGACAATCCAACAATAATATTTTATTTTTCGCGTTATCTGGTAAGTGACGACACCCGAATCCCGTGTACCTGCATTAGCCACCTGAACCAATAATCGCTTATACATGTACATGGGGCTTACTTATGTGTTTTAACAATCGTTTTAACGATTCTGACGTGTTCTAGCAATCAATAATGAGCGACTCCCTCCCAATACTTCCCACTTCCAGCCGCCGAAAGGGTGGTAGACCTTGGGCCCAGCCTGGGGCCGCGCCTGTAAAGCGTAAACAGGATGGCGAATATTCGACTAATTTGGCCTCAATTAAACGTCGAAAGCGACTTGAAGGACTATCGACAACTAATATGGAAATTGAAAAGGCTGTCACGCGGGAGCGTGTCAATAAGAAAAATTCAATTGACAGATGGCTCAAGACTGCTGCGTACTCTGAGCTCCCAGACCTTGAGAAGCCGGTAGCTAAGGTTTCATTTGTGAGTAAGTGGACTGAGGCTAAGTAAGTTAAAAATTTTATTATACTATATAATTTATACTAGTGGCTGCTAGCGTTGGTTTTAACGAATGTTTTAACGATCGAGCTCATAAGCTACAACTTGTCTCAGCCATGGATCTATTGCAAGCCATAAAACCATTGCCAATTAGCATTAATACCAATTTGACAAAGAGCTAATGAGTTGGATTTAGCAACGCCAAACCCGATTTTGCGATGCAGCTAAAGCTGCGATACGGCTAGTTTGACGAAGTTGTGGTGGATGATGGCGATGACAAATTCGAAGATGCGATGGACGTCGACGGGGAGAATGAACTGTTTGCTGCAGTTTTGTATAAGGATGAGAGAGATGAGGGGTATGCAGCGCCAAACCTTTCGAAGTCGGAAGTGGAGTTGCTGGAGACGCAGACCTTGAAACGGAAGGCCGCGATTGTTCGCTGTGTCCTTCTAAATACTATTAGGGCGGCCTGGACTCAAAAGAGCAACTCTCTTAAACTAAAACTTGATGCGGCATGGGTTGGCGCTGGCATTCGTCCAGGAAACTTTGACAAGGTGGAAAGGCTCGTCTGGAAGATTTTGGTAGTTGCGAAAGGGGAGATCGGGAAGGATGGGTGGTACACACTGTCGGGCCCCTCTACATTGTGGCTAGAAAATTTCGCTTTCGTTAGAAAAGGCTGGGTTTTGCCAGCGAAGTCAGAGAGTGATCAGAAGCTGGCAAAAGCGGTTGTGAGGATTCTGAGTGGCAAGGCTGCTCCAACGAAGTTTTTTTGGACTCTAGTCCATAAATACTTTGAGGAGAACGAACCGAATGTGAAGGGCAAAGGGAAGGCCAAGTAAAGATGACTCGATAATGTAAGACGGGACGGAAATTGGATCAGCATGTAATTTTAGATTCTTTATTGCTTTATACTACCTGAAACAATGGATTTGCTTTACTGGAAAACAGATCGCTTACGCATCGTGATATATTGATGTACTTGTATGAACCAATTACATAAAATCGTTAATATTGTCGTTAAAACTACACTACTACAGTGTGGCAGAGTGTTGGTAGCGTTAAAACTGTAGTTAAAACTCTCGTTAAAATTAGAGAGGCTTCAGAGTAACTTTGATTTGTCAAAACATGTCTACCAATAATTTTAGACTTTTGGCCCAGTCGAAAACAGACACAGGCCGTAATTGCCTTTGCCTGAAGCCAATAGGCGACCTTTCCATCTGCTTTAAATCAATTGAAAACATATCCTAGTGCCTCTCCTGCTCTATCTGGTGGTTTACGGATCAAATCACTGGGAATCTAGACCTATTGAATCAGTTCTCTAAACTCTTGC
>JAJDMY020000816.1:0-13362 GCA_022345705.2 Sabuloglossum arenarium | reverse complement strand
CTGCCAACCCGTTAGTATCACTGGCAGCTTTCGGCCGACGAACTTGAACGGCGGTTGTACAGGTAAGATCCCAAGTCCCTAGGCTTGAGGATCGATTAGGTAGCATAATTGGCTGATTTGATACTGCAGTTACTATTTATACTGACTCTGCTTGCTCGAACAACCCCACTATCTGCGACATTGGTGTTTGCGCGGAAGGGGCCGCTTCTTTCTCAGTTGACTGTGGCAAGGCGGGATAGTGTTCACACCTACAGTGGGGTCCATAAGTTTCCATCGCTGCACCAAATTTTCGCTCGGAAACTTTTGACCTAGTACTGTTCCTGGTTAGACACTAGGTAGAGGGACGCCAAAGTGGCGAGTGTTGAGGAATTGATTGTTAGGAATTACAGCTAAGGGAGGACATTCTAGTATAAAATCAGTCTTTACCTTTTCGCTCGCTATGAAAAACCCAAGAACCAGGCCATTTTTCTATTCTCGTGCTTGTAGAACTCCAAGTTATGACCATCATGGCTTAGGATCCTTCTCCTCCTGTAATGTGATCAATGATCCAAACGGTTCGGTTCAGTTCAGTTTTAGAGGTAAACTGGTTTTATCAGTTGGTAGTCTAGATATCTTTCCTTCCCCCAACATCACACATAGATCGCATTCCCCCACGCGCTCTCCTCCCCACCGACCAAACCAAAGCTGTGCGGGTAAAACGTATTGACCTCATCCTTGCACTTGTGCCCCAGACTGTCAGGGTCAGTCATTGGCCGCATGCCATGCCACGCACCCACAGCCCATCCCGTGCCGTTGACGACAGGCGAAAGGCCGACTTTCGCCAAGACCAGTCCGTTGAAATTCCAGACGCCATGGTGATACAGGACCTCCGGGAAAGACTCCCGAGCCCAATGATCCATCCCAGATCCATGTCCTGCAATCTCCTACCAGCCTTTTGACTCCACTACGTCCAGTGCTCCCAACAATCTGGTCGGTCCAGTCCGCAGCCCATGGACCGGATGGACTGGATTGATAGAGACGCGCGGGTTGGATGATGCAAGGTTACCGAAATCCCATTGGACACATCGCTCTCCTCACTCCCATGCCGGTTGGCCCTCATCACCATCATCATCATTCTCGGGAGGTGGTCAGTTAGTTAGGTCAGCAAAATGATCACACAGACCGGTTGGTTAACCATGGGTGGCAGTATGGACCTCATTGTGATCTGGGAGTAGGGTTGGGTCGTAAGGCGATGGGGGATGGCGACGGATCTGGTAGGATGAGCCGCCAAGACACGACGGCTCTCATCACTCATTCCCCCGCTTTCTCTATTTCTTCCATCTCCATAACCCAGCCTCACATTCTTCTGCTGTTCCATTAACCCTGCCATGGCCTCCTTCAATCTCGATGATATGTCAAATCTGTGAAAGGAAGACTTTCTTGAGATGTTGATGGAGGCTAAGTAACGCGCCGAAGAGGAGAAGTTGAAGACAGAAGCATCAGATTGACGCGCCAACGAGGAGAGGCTGCAGAGAGAAGAATCAGATCGACGCGCCGACGAATCTTGAAGAGTAGAATACCTCCAAGCCTGTCACAAATACCTGACCGAAAGCCTCACCGTGGAGACTGGGCGTGGCTCAGGGCAGACGGATTCGGCAGTTCTGCAAAGCCAGAGTATCCTCACCGCACTTTGCTTCTTATAGTTCGGTATGCCCACATCCTTTTTCGTTTTCTAGTTAGCATTCTATTCATCGCGAAAATGAATTGGATTCCCCACCTAAGTCTTGACCCGTCTCTTGTCGCTACAATGCGAAGTACTCGACGTAGGGGTCTTATTGGGCTTGAATTGTCAGAAAAGAAGGCTCGCGCTGGTGAAAAGGTTGACAGGATTGTTGGGGAAGGAGGATAGAACTCGACAGATACCCACATGAGCAATGAAGAAGCAGCGTCTAGCAGCAGAAACTGTTGATGAGCAAGCGACTCATGATTTCATTATTCTTACTCCGCCTATATAGGTTGTTGTAGTTGGCACCTTCGTAATGCCTAAAGAATGGCAACACTGGCATCGCCATCAGGATTACCATCGTATTCGGCTTCAGCGATTCCTACAGCCCGGAGACCCTCAACGGTCATACTAGAGGGCTTAGGATAGTCAGCCGCATCATTTAAGCCGGTCGGAACCCCTATATAACACTTAGTTGGTTGTCAGTTTCAATCGAGTCGTTCTTTACCTTCTTCTGCTTACTTCGCTCTCTTTTCGCCCACCTACGACAACATAGATAGTTCAAATGAAATATATTTCATTCCCGAATCCGTCTCCGCAGGCCATGCATAGCGAATCCGTCTGGCCAGAAAAGTCCGTCTGCCCTGAGCCGCGCCCGCGGAGACCAGGCCCAAATTTACCACCAGAGGTGGAACTGGAGATCCAAAAGGCAAGAAGCGCCCCGATCACCTCCTTCCCTGGTCCGGCTTCCTTGAACAGCAGAAGCATACCATCTCCCGCAGATTCGAAGCCTACCCATGGGACAATGTTCTTCAGATCTTCACCTCACAGCTCACACTTCAAGAAATGGGCGAAGACATCATGAGCGAAAAGCTAACAAGTGGAATGGATCTAGAAATCGTCCTCAAGCCTGTGGTAGTCACCCCCGCGTACAAGATCTTAGTCCATCTCCGTACTATCCCGAGCACCCACAATGAGTTCAATCTAGACATCGGCTTTACCTTCAAAAACCACGACAACCTCACTCCCAGCTATGAAATCAGTAATACTATCATCCAGACCCCCACCACAACTCCTGCACCGCAAATGACGCCTACTAAACCCCAGCCCAAATCTGACCAAACCCAACCTCGCCGCAGATCCGGCTGGCTCTGCTTCTACGTTGACCACCATGGCTATTCCCTGGGGCTGCTACTCATTCTAGAATACAAACCGCCATACAAGCTTACTCTCAGCCACCTACGCCGCCGTGGCTGTTAAAATATAATGCGCGTACAACTGATAATACATTAACTATGGCTATGACAGCCTATACATGGTGTGTGATGGAGGCCTCCGAAGGAGGCCTCCAATTCCAATGACTCAATGATTGACGTGGCTTCCCCGCGTCACCTATAGGCAGCAACACTGCTACAGACATCAGCGCCTCCTGAAAACCATCACTTTGTGGTAGTGTAAATGGTTGTAGTTGGAATGAGTTGTAATTTGAACTATAACTAAATACACCACCCTGAGTAAGCGTAGGTACTCCACCCATAGTTCCGCTACACAAGACCTGATCTAGACCTAGTCTAGGATATCGATCTTCATAGATTATAGAATGTAGACTGTTGGAATACGGAGCCACGAACGAGATGAAATGAGACATTGTACAAGAGGAAAGGGGGGGTTACTTATGTCATCAGTCATTCCGATATGATTAGGCGTGTAACTATGTAGCCCATCATTGCGAATTTTCGCCATATACGTACACGAACTCAACTCGAGTAAAGACAGATCAGATTTGCAGTTGATTTGGCTGTCCTATCTTCTTTCCTGTATCGAGTTCCCTGATCCTATGCCTTCAGTGCCACATCTTCGTCCCATTCATGCGGCGGGGTCTCATTGTCCGGGCATGGCACCTTCGCGACGCTAGATGAGTGCCGGCATCTCTCAGCAATTGGCCATTATTTGGGGTAGATTAACGGTAACTAACCTTTCATACAACTCCCTAATACCATTAGCGGCGATCTCCTCCGCTTCGGTATACTTCTCCTTTTTCGCTAGCGCTGCGGCTTCTCTGCACAGCAAGTGTGCGTGCTCTGCTTTCGCCAATGCGTCGACCCAGTTCTCGGTAGACTCTCGTTTCTTCCGTTTCAGCGCAGCTACCATGTGGGACCTGTGACCGAAGGACCGTAGTCCATTGATGTAAGCCATGAGGAAGTAGTCGAAGATGAATTCCGTTACTTGTATCGCGAAGAGGACAGTCAGTTTCTAACGATCCAAGAATGCAAGATAGCGAGGTACACTAGAAAGGGGGACAGGGGACACTTACTATTTTTCAGTGACGATAAGAAGAGCGACGGGTTGTTCGACCCATTTATCACGCCGCCGGTCGTGCCAGATGAGTGGATGGATCTGCTGCGTGAGTCATAGACGAGGAATTCAAATCTCTCACCATCACCCAGTATTGCAAACCCACTGCTTGAGTTTTGAGTTTTCAAAGTCGCACGCTATCTCGTAGTCAGTGTTACAGAAGTCCGGATTCGCGATAGGATGCCTTCGACATACCAGCGCATTCAGCAAGAACCTGCGCGATTATGTCTAGTCGGCTCGGACCCGTAGTGTACTCCCTTTTGACCTCGATGAACACAATGCTGATGGAGCCTACCGCATAGAAATGATGTTCGATCCGTCCCTTTTTTGTCACCTCGGAGTCCAGCAAGCACTCCGGCTTGTTGACAATTGTGCGTCTGAACAGGCAAACAATCTCGGAGAAGAACTGGATGGGTTTTCTCAGTCAACATGTAGATTTTGTGCAACACGGCCAGATTACTTACCGCTGTGACGAATCGACTTCGAGCCTCTTCATTACTGTGAGACCACATACTTCCGTACAGCAATGTCGCCTTTTGGACATCCTCGGAGATTTTCCGAAATACGTCCATCGGCAGGCGCGACCGACAGATATCTAGCTTGCAGATATCTCTACCTTTGTTGACGGGATTCAGCCAAACATGTGGAGCGATGTCGACGAATTTGACATTGCTAAACGACGTCGACAACTCAGCAGCGCACACGAAACCATGCGGGAAGGGAGAGTCACAGCTCAAGATGTCAGGTTCAGGAGGCGCAGGGTCGCGGATGAAGCCTGGGCATGCTGAGCTAGGAGGTAACCGTCTAAGAGAAGGGGCGCCGCCAATCTTAGGATCCGGGGACGCGACTGAAACCGAGGACTGTTGCACGCGCGTCGAGGGAGGGAGCACCTTCTCTTCTTCTTCAGGCAATGGCCGTTTGGTTGGGGTCGTGGGGACCGACATGTTCTAGGGCGAGACGATGTGCGGATGAGAAGGCCCCCATTCCACTACCCCGAGGTGCTAGCCAAGCCCGCCAAGCTTGGTCCGAGCTCTCCACTAGAAAGTGGACACTCTACATAGGAGTGAGGGTTTACTATGCATACGTGTTTTCAATATTTGCAGCAACACGCTATTGCGAAAATGCATTCTAAGTGTGACGGTGGGAGGAGCATTACATCCATCAAGGAAACCCGTCCAAGATCCTCTTCCCCTCCGCCTCCGGATCCTCCATAAAGTCCCGTGGCACCTTGGCCGGGATCTGCCTCGTCTTGGCCCACCCCCGAACCGCGTCGAAGTTGCGACACACGTGCTCGGTGTTGAAGTCGACGAACGGACGCAAGTGTGTCCCGTTGCGGACCCAGACGGACCCGAAGACGCCAATATCCGTCGCGCACTGGAGTCGTTGCCGGAGGATGTCGAGGCAGTGAGCTAGGTTTTTGTGTGAATGAGGGGAGACTTTTTTGGTTTTGGGGGAGGGAAGGGAAAGAAAGGGAGAGAACTTACTGACGTGCAGGCGCTGGGCCCAGTCCGGGTCGCTGAACTCGACCTGTGCGCGGGCGTGGTAGTAGTCGTGGTTGTAGTAGAGGGCTTTGCGGAGGAGGTTCTGTTATTTTTGGGGTATCAAGTTCAGCCCGGGGAACACAGCTCCTGGTTAGGGGAAAACGCAATCTAACTGGATAAAAAAAGGGGGTATGAACTGGCGGAAAAAAAGAGCGGGGATATGAGAATAAAAAAGCGTACCAGACAATGCAGGTGATGCAGCCCCTCGACCAAAACGAGGTATCCCCCTCCGTACTTAGCGTTCCTCCTCGCGTGGTCCTTCGTCAAGCCCGATTTGATACCCAGAGACTCCGGGAGGATGCCCGATCGATCTGCGAGTGAGGAGAGAGGTCAGCCATGAGCCGCTTATGCAAACACCCCAGCCTCCCCCGAGCGGAGAGATGCGTTTCTTTTCCTTTTTTTTTTCTTTGTGGGAAAAAAGCACGTACAACTCCCACCCAGCGCCTCCCACGCGGCGTCGACCTCTGGGCTCGGGTCCTGGCGGTAGATGTTCTCCTTGTAGAAGGAGCCGTTGAACTGCATGGGGTTGTAGGAGATATCTACGTCCTCCGTGATCGGGGCTAGAGGCGTTTGTTCCACTCGGAAATTAGCTCTCAAGTCCGCCCGTGCTCCCCCTTCCTCCGATGAGATGTGGGTGGGCATGAGGGGAAATCATGTGAGGAGGTTGACGTACAGTATTTGGAGACATGCTTCGTGCAGGTTGCGTCAAGGTCGTTGGGGAATCGTCGGCCGATGTAGAGACCAAGGATGCAGGCGAGTGCTGAGGAGAGGAGGAGGAGGATCGTGATGGGTAGTGGGGAGAGGGTGGTTCGGGCACATTGGTGGTGTTGGGTGTATGGTGTTGAGTCTAGGGAGGAGTCGGAGATCAGGGACTTGCTATCTTCTGTTTCAGGAACAGGATGGTAAATCCAGTGCCGTGGAATGAAGAACATGATGGTTTGATGGAGATGGAGGTTCTTTGAAGAGGGAGGGGGCAGAGAGCGGATTGATGGAATTGAGCACAATCAAATGCAGAACAAAAAAACGTATGACACGGTGTGTCTTCTCAGAGATACGGGGAAGCAAAAATGGGGAAGGATGGGAAGTGCAGGCAACCCCAAATATTGCACGGAAGACACGCCGCCTGAGCCAACTGTAATGGGAACATGTTCGACATGCGTGCGGCAATATCAGCAGCCCCGCTAAAAAGGGGGTAGGCTCAGGCAGCATCCTCCGCGGGGGGCGGTGAGATCGTATTCACGGAATTTAGCGGTAAATGGGGTCATGGGGCATGTAATGGCAACGAGCTCTTTTCACCCAGTTCAGCCCCAAGTAAATTAACTCGCACTATTATCGAGAACTGTGATATGCTATAGAGCACCCGCTTCCAATCGGGCAGTTGAATTTGGTGGTCCCAGCCCCAGGCCAAGTCCGGATTGATCGAACTCAACCGCCCGGGGCTGATATTCTGGGTTCGCTCCGTCTTACGCGAGGGGGAATAATTTCCATCGGTCAACCCCTGCAGCCTAGTAACCCCTGAGTGCCTTCAGCCCTAAGCACTTACCCCCGCATATGCATAACATTGGTTGTAATGCGAAACACCATGGCAGTGCATGTTTACAGTATCTATGGGGTAACTCCGTACCATGCGGAAAGTCTACCCAAATTACCCGACGGCGATTATTAAGGGAGTTTTCGTGCTTCGTAGAAAATACGTGGCTCGTGTAATGATTGGAAAATATGTCGGGATTCCGAGCTCCCCTCCCGTGCGCATACGTGGTTTCAAGATGGAGCAACACACCCGGTGAATGCCGCGGAGTACAACTCCAAGGCAATCGAAAGTCAATTTTAGTTCGACGGCTCTGGATTCGACTACTGGATCGGCAACTGCCAGGGCGCAAGCCGGGCGGCTCTGGTCCAGCTCAGCTATCCGGGGGGCCTTGCCGATGGGTGAGCTCGTGCTGCTGGCTCAACCTACATGGCGAGAGTTTGGGATACGAGAGGTGAGTTCGAAGGAAGAAGGTAGGGTCAGACTCGGCTCTTATTTTCCCTGTGAGCAGGTAATGATGGGACTAGGAGAAAGGGGCAAAGACACTCCACCATGCCGACAAGTTATATAAAGTTCCCATTCCTAAGTCGCTCCTTAATACAACCCACCATTCACCCGCCTTTAAACCACTTCCCTCGCAATTGACTACTTTCTTCCCTTCCCAGCTACTCAGTCTGAAGCATTCCTTCCATCTACCCTGTGACCTTGGGCTCTCATAACAGCTCCATCATGCGTTTCGTACCGCAGCTCCTTGCTACCCTGGCCCTGGGGACGGTGCTAGGTGCCATGGCGGCGCCAGTGGGTCCGAATGGCCACGACGTAAGAGACGCTATGCCTCCGGAGGATCTCCAGTACATCGATAGTCCCCTTTTAGAGGAATGGATAAAAAGCTGACTTTAGACACAGATGCTACGGCGATGCAGCGTACGATATTCTAGGTACCCCTGTCATCGAGGGAGTTGGTCACTGATCGCGTGCAATAATAGTTGCTATGGGCGAAAGAGGGAAGTCGTGGAGGCGCCGGAGGGTGATCTTCAGTGCGTAAATAGTTCGCTTCCTTATAAGAAAGGGTAAATAAAGCTGACCTTAGGGACAGGAGTTACGGCGATGCAGCGTACGAAACGTAGTTACCCCATGTCGAGAGAGCTGGTCACTGATCATATGGGAGAATAGTTCCTATGGGCGAAAGAGGGAAGACATTGAGGCACCGAAGGGTGATCGTCAGTGCGTAGATAGTTCGCTTCCTTATAGGGGTAGATAAAGCTGACCTTAGAGACAGGAGTTACGGCGATAGAGCGTATGAAATGTAGCTCCTACATCGAGAGAGCTGGCCACTGATCGCATGAGAGAATAGTTCCTATGGGCGAAAGAGGGAAGACATTGAGGCACCGAAGGGTGATCGTCAGTGCGTAGATAGTTCGCTTCCTTATAGGGGTAGATAAAGCTGACCTTAGAGACAGGAGTTACGGCGATAGAGCGTATGAAATGTAGCTCCTACATCGAGAGAGCTGGCCACTGATCGCATGAGAGAATAGTTCCTATGGGCGAAAGAGGGAAGTCGTTGAGGCACCGGAGGGTGATCTTCAGTGCGTAGATAGTTCTCTTTCTTATAAGAATGGGTAGAATAAATAAAGCTGACTTTAGGGACAGGAGTTACGGCGATGCAGCGTACGAAATGTAGCTACCCCATGTCGAGAGAGGTGGTCACTGATCGCGTGAGAATAGTTCCTATGGACGAAAGAGGGAAGTCGTAGTGGACCCGCCGACAGATGATCTTCAGTACGTTGATGGTTCTACTTATAGGAAAGGGTGAATAAAGCTGACCTTAGCGACAGATGCTATGGCGACGCGGCGTACGAGACCTAGCTACCATATAAACCAAAAGAGTTAGTCACTAATCGCATGCAATAACAGCTGCTACGGACGTGTTAAGCATATCGAGTGAAAAGGAGAAGCCCACGCTCCAACAACTCAACGGTAAGCAGATAGCCCTCCCTACTGGTGAAAAAAAAAGCTGACTTCAGGGAAAGTTATCACTGCGACTCGTATGGACCCTAGCTTCCCTATCCCTGGAGATGGCAATCATCAGGTGTTGTACTAAACAATGTGATCTACTTGCCCGACATCTACAGAGAGTGGATAGACAAGGTGCCAATAGCGAGGAGGAACCTAAGAAGTGATACGAGAAGTTGAAAGTGGCGGAGCCCCCAGTTTCACAAGTATATCAATGCAGCGGGGAATTTTCAGGGTCAGAGGGGATGGCTAAAGTTGGGAGGATAGAGTATTGATTTTCTTTTGTTTGCTGTTTTGAGAAACCCTATCACTATCGCTAAATAGTTATACTATTTCATCTACCGACTTATCGTATTTATCGAATATGTGTTTTGAAATCAACATCCGGTTCCATCGCGGTTGGTAACGTAAAAGCGATGGTGCTATCGCTTGTGCCGCCCCCATCAAAACAGTATTGCCTGCAGTAGCATACTTAATCATCACGGGTCAAGAATTGGGGAATGTTAAACGCACCCCCCATTTTCTTATGGGCGGCGGTACAGACACACCCCATTTCGGTTCGCTCACACCCCAGAGCCTAACTTCTAGTTAAACGATGCCTAATTCCTGTTAAGACTTCTCCCAAATTTCTCGCCTAAAATCACCCGCAAAATACACCAAGGCCTGTGGTAATAGGGGTGATCAGCACCTCGAAAGGGGTGATCAGCACCTCGAATGCTTATGCTTATGCTAGGCTAAGCAGCGAAATAAGCGTGGCCTGGTTAAGAGTCGTTCAGCACCAGAAGCTGCTTAAACGCCCATGGGAAACGGCTCGGAAATTACAAAAACATAGTTCAATCAATCATATTTATTCGCGACACCAAAACAAACCCATAAGCGTACATATAAGCATATGCTTATATAGGCATATGCTTATCGAAATCTGCTTATTTTTCGGCCACTAAACCCAAATTGAAGGCGTTGCTCTGGCGACGCTAAGCAGAAGCATAAGCATCTTAGGTGCTGATCACCTCTAGTAGGAAAAAATATAAGCAATATACAAAGCAGTTCCATGCACCAACAACCAATGACATGATAATATTTCTGAAGAGGCAGTATTTCGGGCGCACTTTATTTAGTATTACTGTAATTTTTCTGAAATTTTAGAGCGTGTATTTGGAAGGCAGAAATTGAATTTTAAAAATTTCTACCTGTTTGCCTTTTTCACCTCGCTTGCCCGCTTGCCCGCCTGCCCGCTTGCCAGCTTGCCTGCTTGCCCACATAGAAAACATGTAAGCAATATAGAAAGCACCTAATAGCTTTTTAACCAACAAACCGATTTAATTTTGGAGATCACGGTTGGAATCGCGGGAAAAAACTGGATTAATCCGTATAGTCTAAGAATTTTTGGGAGCATTTTCAAAAATTGAGTATTTTGGATGGGGTAGGTGCTTGCCCCGCTTGCCCTGTCGTACAGGTCTGCCGTCGCGCTCAATGCGTCGCGACGCCACCTGCAGAAGTCCCGCTACCACTCCTACGACACTAGTATCTTCCATACCCTAACTCCTATCGCCGTTAGGACCCTATAACTATATAGCCGTTGACACCCTCATCTCAGAGCAATGATGCCATCCGCCTGCGCGCTGCCCTGCCGACTCCGCACGGACCGCGAGCCGTTCCGTGCTTGCTTGCCATCCTCCCTCTCATTCGCAGGACGCCCAACCCTTAGCGAGATGAGGGAAAAAGACGTGATGGATTCAAGTTGAGGTCTACAGGTGAAATTTGCGGAACGACGGTCAAGGTGGCAATGGTGACTAGTAATGCTAGGTTGGAGCAGACAGGCTAAAGATGCATATTTGCGCGACCAGCGATGATGAGTTGGGAGTTCAGGTCCTAATCAGGAAGGATATCTAGAGACTTGGGGAAGCAGGCAAGAAGGGGGAAAGATTCGGTGTTCGAACCTGTAGGTGGGTAGGGGAAAGAAAAAATTCGATGGGGCACGGTAGAATAAGGGGGGGGGGGAGAAGCTAGACCTAGCCAGGAGAGATCCGGAGTCGGGAATGAGCGGCAACGGTTGGAGCAGCAGCAGGGAACGTTCCAGTTGGAAAGTATGATCAACAAGTTACCTTTAAATTCTAGCTTCGCAGCGGTGACACCACGCCGATGGCTATAATTTCTATAGCATAGGATAGTCTATCTCAGTTTAGCATATTAATGTATGTCTCACAGAAAGTTAGAGCTCCTCTCTCCTCCTGATGCATAGATGTGTCTAAGGAAGTGAGTGCATGACAGTTCTGCTCCTAATACCTACTCTCCTCATACAGATGTTGTGATCTTTCAGCGTAATGTTGATGGAGAAATGTAAGGAATTTCAATCAGAGGAAGAAGTAGCTGATTCATAAACCTGAATGGACAACGATGATGGTTGGCCGATATCTACAAGCCGAACCTCCTCACCAGCCCTTTCTCTCCTCGCTCACGGCGTGCAATCCACTCATCTACATCCTTCTGCAGCTGGTCGATGTCCTTGTCATCGGCGAAGTCAGCGATTCGCATGTGTTAAGGTGTGGTACTGAGGATTTTAGAGTCCTTGCTAATCGCCCATGATACAGTCTGCTCCGCCCTGGCCCTGGCCACTAGTTATTCTACATAAGATTTTCTGGATGGGAGAATTACGGCCAAATTGAGAACCCGCAAAGGTTAATCTCGTGGTTACATGCTAAGCAACACCCGCCTCGTTTTTTGCTGTGGTATAGTCTACTTATCCAAAAATTGGTGGAAAAGAAAAATTTGAAAGCCAGCGCTCCAGCTCTCGAGCCACAAATCTCAATTCAATTCGCCATGATACTCCTTCCCCCATCTGTCGTCAACCTCTTCCTAACCCTAATCTTCAAGAACCCCACCCCCAATCTCTCCATCGCCTTCTCCCTTCCCACCCCCCCACACCCCGCCTCCATATTATCCCGCTCAATATCTCTAACACCCGTAACCGCACTGGGCGCAAACACCAACGCTTCCCCGACCTCCAGCTCCACGATCTTAGCGAAGATGTCTGCGAGCATTCGTGGGCGGGATGGCAAGGTTGAAATTGTATTTGATTCAGATGGAGAAGAGGCCGAGGAGGAGGAGGAAGATGAGGAGGAGGAGGAGAGGGGGGAGGAGGAAGATCGAAGTTCGAAGGAGGCCCCGGCGAGGTGGGAGGACAGCGCGTGTAGCCAATGTGGTGAGGTGAAGCGGTGTACAATGGTCATGGTGCAGAGATCAAGGAGTTTGGGGGAGATTGTAGGCTCTTGGGTTGCGATAACGACGCGCGTAGCGAGGTGGCGTTGGAGCCTGATGACGCTAAGGAGGGAGTCTGTGAATTTTGTGGCGCCGGTGGTATCATTCATGAACTGTGAGAGATGAATGCGTTGCAGTTGGTGGGAGAAAACGAGAGGAAGACATAGCTACCAACCTTGTGTGCTTCATCCAATGCGACGATTCTACCAACTTTCATATCTCCCTCCAAGAATAAACTCAGACAGATCTCAAACAGTATACACGCACTCCCTTCATCCACAAATGGACAGCTTAGATCCACAATCGTCAAAGCACCCCCTTTAAATTCCCAAATCCCCTTGCCAGTCTTCGCAGTCTTCTTATAGCCTTTCGCCGCCGCGCTGCCACCACCGCTACTACCTGAGCTCTTGCTTCTGCCGCTGCCGCTGCCGATGCTTTGGTGTTGGTATTGTTGTTGGTAACCTTCGAGGAAGGATTCTAGGAGTTCAAAGCGGATAGCGAGGGTGTTTGTTTGCCCCGGGCTGAGGGGTTCCTGACTTATGCGGGTTTTGAATTTCGAGTAGTCGAAGTATGGCTTTTCTTGGTCTTCAATGGTGATTTGACGGAGGGTTTTCCGGACGACCTGCATATGGGGTGGAGTTAGTTTTTGAAGTGCATGGGAATTGTCTGAGAGGATAAAGGAAGAAAGAGACATACGAACCTCCATGTATAATGGTGAATATCCTGTTCCATCTCCATTAACCCCCATCAGTGTCAACATTCTCCCGATATTCAGCTGCCTCTCATTTAATAACATAGGCTCTACGTTTACCCCACCACCCTATACCCCCCATTCCAGTTGATACCCTGCCCCGAGGTGCTAGCCAAGCCCGCCAAGCTTGGTCCGAGTTCTCCACTGGAAAGTGGACGCTCTACCCCTAGGTGCCAACCGACATAGGAGTGAAAGTAGGGATGTCCTCGAATAC